>CM038795.1:4747626-4789347 GCA_021764765.1 Vicia sativa
AGGATCTGGTGGATGGCATATTTGTGTGCGGATCAGTATGCACGTCAACATCTTTCTCGTTTGGTCAAACAAAGGGGCTCTGCATGCATCATGGAAGAGATTTACTGAAAATAACAGAATTGACAAATCACTCACCTCTTCTTCTTCTTCTTCTTATTCAATAACTCAACCGTAACAACCTTCCCTCATCCTTCACTCACCACTTTTCTTATATGACAATCACTCTCGCCACTCCTTTCTTCTTCGTTCTCTCTCAACATAAAACCACCATCACCTTCACTCTTATCTCTTCTCAACCACAATAATAATAGAAACAAAGAAAAATCTCACCTCGCCATTCTCACACCATTACTCTTTTCTCCATCTTATTCAAATCTTGATCCTTCTTTTTACTGGTTACATTCACTATTCGAAAAGCTGGTGCAGGGTTTTCTAGGCGAATGCAAGATTCAGAGGCTTCGACTCCTTTTCTTCTTCTTCTTCTTCTCAAAGTAAGGACGTTCATTCATTGAAAGGTTCGAGTTTATCTCAAATATCAAGCATCGTCTTCAAGATCTTTAAGCGTATCATGGAGTTTTGCTTTCGACATTTCGTGAATCTTCGAAAAGGTAAGCCTCTCAAATCTTTCTCTGTATCTTAGAGCTTCATAAGTATAGCTGTGAAAATACATATGAATTTCTACCGTACGATAGGCATAGGAGAAATCTTTAATAACTGCAAATATCATTGAGTTTCTGTTTTGAGATCTAGAGTTGGTGAATGGATTTTGTTGTAATCGAGTATGTATCAATGGAAATAAAGTTCAGATATAAAATCTGCGTAAAAAGCCGATCGAAATAGTGTCAGACAGGTTTTGATTCGGACAGGTATGGTCGCCGTCGCCGACAGATTGACGTCGAAGAAGACAACTGGAGGGGTCAGTCTGGTGACCTCCATTAAACCCTATGCGTGGCTACTGGCTGTTGGTTCATGCGTGATACTTGACCAATTGCAATTTGCCTATTAAAAATTCATTTTATTTATTTAATTATTATTTGAATAATTACCAAAACTATGCTCAATTGATAAATGTCATATAATAGTCATAAACCTGACATGAAAAAAGAAAGAGGAAATCCTTTTTTTAATATTTATTATATCAAAGATCTAGATCATTGTTAAATGGACTGGGCCTTAGCGAAATTCTATCAGTAGCCCTAGGTTAAGCCCAAACGTCAACAACAACTAGAATTCCTTCAAACTGAAATTCAACACTGCACCCCCTGATTCTATGCTTCACAACTTCGATACATTTTCAATTTCGCTCGCGTTTTCGATTCTACCGACTTGTAAAAAATGTGAATAAATAAGTTTCTGAGTCTTCAACATCATAGAATATATTTGACATTTTTTGTGAATTTTTAATGATTAATTTTCATTAGTTTTTAGTCGATTTTTGATAATATATTTTGAAACGACTTTTTCTATAACACTTCGAATTTCTTTTTGCATACGATGACCAATACTTATGCTAACCTTCAATTAACTTCATGAATAATTTGTTGACATGTTTAGGTAGTTTTTACCTTAATTTAGAACCCATAATCGAGTCGTGTAGATTAGTATACCATGGTATTAGACCATTAGAGAAATGACGATTGTTCGTTTGACTTAGTTTTATGCATAAAATTGTTTTTTACCATGATTTTTCTTGTACACTTTGGTTGAGATAATTAAATAGGAATTAGATACTGACTTATAGAGTTTCATACTTAATTTAATTCAATATTTTCTTAATTCTTAAGTTTCGATTATGTTGTGAGGTTTAAAAGCATGTTTCTCCTTTGTCATTTGAGTTGACTAATTATAGGAGTGTGATGTCATTGTGTTTCTTAGAAACTTTAGGATATTTCTCCCCGACTTAATTGTAATTAAATGTAAACCTTACCATTGTGTGGTGAGTAGAATCTTAAAGCTAACCTTTAGTGGTATAACTCTTAGGAACTAATTTGATACTTATGGTTTCCCTCGCATGATTAGTTTGCAATTCCTCCACCATCTTAGGGAGATGTTTAGGTAAACTTTAGAATGTGCATTCTCTGGCCTTTATTGGAATTTAGGCTTAGCATGCTTCCTAATTGTTGGTTTATCGACGGCAGGCTTTTTTGACACTTGTTTATCATAGACCTTGAGCTTTGTCGATTGAGATAATTTGTATATTCCATTATGCGGTTATCGATATCTTGTATGAGTTATATTTCTACAGGTACCTTAATTGTGATATGGACTTGTGTTCCATATTACTTTGACCACATGTATTTATGCAATTGTATTTCATGCGGTACTATTTGTAACGGTTGTATGTCAGGTATGTTACCGTGAATGTTTTCAGCTCAGATTGTATGTATTGTGCGAGGTTATGTTATGGACTTGTATGTTCCATATTACTTTGATCATGTATTTGTACAGATTGTATTTCATGCGATCTTTTGTTTGTAGCCGAATTTGCATATCCGATGTTACTTCTTTGAACTATTTTCTTTATTTAATTATATTTCTTGTAGGTGGTTCCATTTGTGATATGGACGTGTAATATTCTATATTAACTTTAGTGTATTTGTGAATTGTATTTAAATGCGGTCGCATTTATAACAATTTGTATATCGGATGTTACATCGTGAACTATTTTACGTCCGGTTGTGTTTCCTGCATGTGGCTCGATTGTGAGATGGACTTATATGTTCCATACCACTTTATTACAATTCTTTGTGTGAATTGTATTTCATGCGGTGTTTGTTGTGGTGTGAGTTTGTATATCCGACATTACATTCATTTTGGTTTCTGCTTGTATTTCTTGCGAGGGTTCGGTTTGTGATGTGGACTTGTATGTTCCATTTCTCGTTGCATCTTTGTGTGAATTGTATTTCATGCAAGTGTTGGTTATAGTGCGGATTCATTATCCGATTATTATATCTATTTTATGGCATTCTATTTGAGTTGTATTTCTTGCGGTACCTTGGTTATGATGTGGATATGTACATTCGCATCTTTGTATGTTGCATTATGTAGATTGTATTTTGTGCGGTGCATTTGTTGATATTCGGACGTGTACAACCGCGCTCGACCATGATTATTGATACCTCGATGCATTTTGATCAACTTTATTTGTTGATGTCGGTAGTACTCGAAGTTTTTGGATATTCTTAGCTCATGATACTCAGATTTATTATCCGTTTGGTATTAGCTATCCCTTTTTATCGCTTTCTTTTACAACTTTTCTAGAGGCATGAAGTAGGGTTTACGCTTTCCTTTCCATGAGAAGTAGGAATATAGATGCATATGGGGCTTCCTTAGTTGGAGCATGTTCAGGAACCTCTGGTTTATTTAAAGATCTGTTTAGGGCAATTCGATTGTGCTACTTGTGTGTGGTTTATTTAAAATCCTCCACCATGCATAGAGGTAATTCTCGATGGTGTTTACATTTGTGCTTGCATAGGTCAAAGTGGTTAGGCAACGACATGGCACCTCAAGAAAAGTCCGCTTTTATATTTCTGCTATCGAGTCATGATGATATGATGGAACTATGCGTGTCAACTCGTGGGACGTGAATCGTGTTGCTTCTTATCGGTCGATGATAATAAAGTGGCAAGAGTTCCTATTTCGACTCTCCGCTTTCCCTAAGTTCGCATTTATTGCATAGCTCACATCATTTACTCTTCACACTGACAATTCATGTCATGCGATGATACCAACTCACGGGAATCCGATGTGTTGGCTCTTGGTTGCTAGGCCCTCGACTTCATTGTAGGCTATGAGACTTCCTTCTTTTCTGCGCTTGTGTGACATTTGTTTGTGCATTGCATTGTTTGTGTGGTTCTGCCAAACACTTGTTTTCTTAATCTCTTCGTATCCTCGGTTCTTCACAAGATGGATATTAGGATTTCCTAGGTTTTCTCGGTTAGGATAGTCTTGATCTTAGACTTTTATCCTCAACCATGGCCATTTGCATGATAACATTAAGGGTAGAACTAGCTTGCATCATCAATGAAATTAATAAACTCTTCTTTAACTCTGGTATCTTTCTCCAAAGTCTAAATCCATCATAACCCTGCTCTTTAACTAAGATAATTGCCTAAACAAACTCCACTCACCAAAGTCTTTCCTTTCTCAATGGTTTTACTCTTCCCTGTAAAATATGTGCTTGTCATGAACAAAATTTCCCCATGGTGAAATATCACACTTAGTAACCTTTATGTAGTTACAAATATACCCAATTTAAATCGACTAATAAGTTTAACATTCGGAGTTTAAGGAAACAACCATAAATCACAGTTTAAGGAAACAACCATAATGGACTTCGTTGTCGGGACATCCATGCCTGGGGTTTGTCTTGATTGTGTATCATTTTGTTCTCATGATTGGTTTTGAAGATTTAAAATTCTAGTGTGGAGTGTGATAGGCTTTTGTAGTTGCAGAGTCAATGTCATATCGCGACAAATTCCAAGCATTTCACCGGATGTGGTTTTGTAAAACTCAAACACAATTTGATTATTCTAAGAATTTTGGAAGAAGAAAGGTTATATGGTTGTTGATAAGGGATACCGGGGATAATCAAATGGTTTATAGGTATTACATAATGGCTCTGGATTATCTTTTTAAGTGATTGATGAAAGTGTAGCTCAATGTATTACTTTTAAAGTGATCTATTCAATATGTTTTGAGTATGTTCGAGTTTATGTCATTTACCTTTACCAAAAGAAGCCTTGTGGGATATTTGTGTGACTCGAGGACTCATATTATTCAGCCAACTTTTGTTATACATTAAAGACTTTTGGTTGAGGGTGAAAATCTTAATGTTGAATATATTACCAAACAAGTTTCATTGGTCGTTGTCTATACATCATAATTGTTATTTGACAATCACTAAAATTGAATATGGAAACTATCTTTTGCCGATATTCAATTTTTTATTTAGGGTTTGTCATAAGTCCCTTGAACCAAATATGCCATGCAACCGAGGGTTTGCTATTTCTCTTACATCCTTTTGTGTTGCAAATTAAATTGTCGAAGTATCTCTTAAAATCTTTGATTGATGAAGAGAATGAATACATATTTTGAGAAACAAAAATCGAGAAAAGTGAAAAATAGTCTAGTCCAGTGGTTCACGATATCGAGTTTGGTCGATTCGATTCATGGATCCATTCATTAATATTAGAATATTATATATATATATATATATATATATATATATATATATATATATATATATATATATATATATATATATATATATTATATTGTAGTATCATTTGTAATTTCTTGTAACAATTTTGGAGTATAGTAAACTGAAAAACTGCTATATCAAGGTTTTAGGTGGAGATGTGGTGTGCTCTCACCAAAGGTGTGTCCGTATATGTTTTCTCATCGAAATTTCCTAACAATTGGTATCATGAGCTTATGGTTTCGAGATAGAGATCGACTAACTTGTATCGAAACACTTTCTGGGTAGAAAGGTGTTCCGTTGGAGTTGTCAACGGTGATACAAGTGTATGTGGAAGAGTGAGCTTTCACATGAGGGGACCATTGTGACTCACACTGAGGAGGAGTGTTGAGAATCAAGTGTGAGAAGAAGTCCCATTGGTTAGAAAATAAATTTAACACTATATAAGTGGGAAAAACCACACCTATCACCTTAAGGTTTTAGGTGGAGATGTGGTGTCTTTCACAAAGGTGTGTCACGTATATGCTCCTTCATCGGAATTTCCTCCTAACAATCCAGACGTAGATCTTTGATCGAACTAGATAAAAAAATCTTTTATGTTTCTTGTCTTTTTTTTTAAATCTTTTTTTGCTAAACTTATTGTTTATTTATTATTATTATTGAAAATTATTTATTATAGCTACCACTATTCTCACACATTAAATTCTTTGACGTGAATTAAACTGTCATTAACACAACATAAATAGTTGTATCAAGCAGAGAGCTTACACTTTAATATCTAAAATTTCATTAAAATGAGAGATTTTAGAGTTGCCTCTTAAAATAAAAAATGTCCAAATACATAGAGTGAATTACCAATAACAAAATAAAAAAAAGTCAATAATATTAAGTGTTATGTCAGACATATATACTACCAAAATAAATAGTAGATTTGACCAACTTAATTATAGCATTGGTCCACCTATTTTTTTTTATTCACAAAATTGATCATCTATTTTAAATTTAAATTAGTCTATTTATCTTAGATTTAAATAATTTTGATCTTTCTCTCATACTTTTGTATTTAAAATTAATTATATTTTTATTTTTTAAATGACAAATTATTTATAAAATATGATAAATTATCGTATATAAATCTATTAATAAATTTTATAAATAAAAATATAAGTTAAAATAAAATAAAATCTCATTGACTTTTTATGAAAAAATATGAAATAAAGACTAAAAACTGTTTGAATTTAAAATAGAAATCAAAACTATTATAAATTTAAAATAGGAAAACTAATTTAAATTAATTACACAAAATAAAAATAAAAGAATCAAAACTATAATTTACCTTAAAAAAAACTTTGAAGATTTTAACATTGAATTTGACCGAAAGAGGTTAACCTATTAGAACAAAGCAGATAATAAAATGCTTTTTAATTCATCAAAATTTTATATCAATTTTGTCACTGTCTAGGTGACCAAGCTTCAATAATACACTTAACGTGCCAAATAATCAAACTTGCCGGATAAACTTGTTTGATATAATATCAATCAAATTGATAAAGTATTTCTATACCATAAAAATTTAAAGACCAAGTTAATCGATAACACAAATTCCATGACTAACAAGTTTTGTTCTCTATCAAAAGTTTTAATGTTATACTCTCACTTATAGTGGTGTCCCCACACAGACTAGGGCAATTTTTTTTTACAAGTGGTATCCGATCAATAGTGAGATCGATTAACCTATAAGAAGAGTTTTTGTCTTACGTAATTTGAAAAGATTATTTTGTTTGTCCCATATTTGAACTCGTGACTCAAGGAGATCAAACTCTTAGGATTTAAGCTCCTTTTTGGATCAACTTTCTCGATTACTAGGACAAACATATATAATACTCGATCTGTCTTAAATTATAAATAAATTTTATTTTTAAATTTATTTTATAAATAGTGTATTTGGTTTATAAAATCGTGGAGTATTATATATATATATATATATATATATATATATATATATATATATATATATATATATATATATATATATATATATATATATATATATATTTTATTCAAAATAATTTTTATGTCTAAAATATTTGATTTGATATGTTTTAAGAATGTGAAAATAGTTTGTGACACACATATTTGATATTAGATTTAAATATATATGATTTAGATTTAAAATAGATAGATTTGATTTATCTTCAAAATAGATATTTTGGGCTTTTATAATTTTGAACGCTAAGTTAAATCTATAAATAGAAGGATTAATTTTTTTTTTTTTAATTAAGTCATTTAAAATATTTTGCAATTACAAAGTTCCACAATTTGTAGACAGAGTTACTTTGTAGATAATCATTTTTTTAAAATATTTTTTCATTATTATTATATGGTAATATCAATTTTGATAAATTATTATAGATTTTGGTGGACATATTTCCAACAAAATTTAATTGTAATATTATGTTATTATTATAACATCACTATCGATTTTTCTTCTTTTATATGGCATATCCTTCTATACTCCTTCCTCTGTAATAAGTCATCAACATCTGAAGTTTCAACCATTTTCTCTCAACTTCCATTTCATTAGCATCCACACACACAAACATGAGTATTGACCATGCTAATGGCACAACACCTCCATCACCAAAGTCCCTACCATCAAATTCACCAAACTATTCATCAATGGAGATTTCGTTGACTCAGTTTCAGGTAAATATTATATATAAGTTATAACGATAAATTTTTCTTTTATTTTGTTCCATTATATCAAACTTTTGAGAAATCATGTGAAACAAGTTGAAGTGAATTTCTGTTAAATTGTAAATCTTTTTAAAAAATTCTATTTAACCGTAAATTAATCGTGAATACATGCATGAATATCTTTTTGCTATAACTTAATCATAAAAAGTGAGAGATTATGTTCTGAAGACCGTCTTGCACGTACCCTCAGATACACAGTTTGATTTCTTTCTAATATTATTGGTCATAATATTCATGATAGGGAAGAGTTTTGAGACAATAGATCCAAGAACAGGAGATGTTATAGCAAGAATAAGTGAAGGAACCAAAGAAGACATTGATGTTGCCGTGAAGGCAGCACGTCACGCATTGACTCAGGTCCATGGCCTCGTATGTCACTGTATGTTATTTTTCCCAGCTTTTATTATTTTGATTTAAATGAAATTAATTATTATTTAATTACCTTATAGTGATTTCACATTTGGTTGACTTTGAGATTTAGATTGAACTTATTATATTGTATAAATATGCTATTAGAAGAATCAATGATGGAGATATTACCTTATTATATTGTATTAATATAGATATTAAATAATATTTATTTAATATTATTATAATATTATTAATAATAGTTATTAAATAATAGTTATTAAATAATAGTTATTAAATATGTTTATTAAATATTATTATTTTAATAACTATATAGTTATTAAATACTTTTATTTTAATAATA
The DNA here is from genome assembly GCA_021764765.1 of Vicia sativa. Taxonomy (NCBI): domain Eukaryota; kingdom Viridiplantae; phylum Streptophyta; class Magnoliopsida; order Fabales; family Fabaceae; genus Vicia; species Vicia sativa. The sequence goes on from CM038795.1 coordinate 4,756,296, forward strand.
ATTATCAAATATTTTATTTAAATAATAGTTATTAAATAATTTTTTAAATAATTTTTTTAAATATTTTTATTAAATAATAGTTATTAAATGATAGTAAATATCAATGAATATATAATAAATAATTTATTAAATATGAAATAAATATTTAAATAATAAAGTAGTATATTTAAATATGATACAATGAAATAAAAGTATAAGAGCGGAGCGGAGCCTAAAATATATTAGTATTATCAAAACTTATTTGGAAATAAGTAGTGCAAAATTTAGTCAAGAGTAAAGTTTCATCTTATTTGGCAATATACTTTTCAGGAAAGAGCAAAAATAATGATGAAATTTGCGAACCTAATTGAAGAAAACATAGAAGAGTTAGCAGCACTAGATGCCATTGATGCAGGAAAGTTGTATCATATGTAAGGCTTTAGACATTCCTTCTGCAGCAAATACACTACGTTACTATGCAGGTGCAGCTGATAAAATTCATGGAAATGTACTAAAACCTTCTGGACCGTCCATGCTTATACATTGATGGAACCAATTGGTGTTGTTGGACACATTATTCCTTGGAACTTTCCTACTTCAATGTTCTTTGTCAAGGTTAGCCCTTGTTTAGCTGCTGGATGCACTATGGTCCTTAAACCTGCTGAGCAAACTCCTCTCTCAGCTTTGTTTTATGCTCATCTAGCTAAATTGGTATGTTTCATCAAATCATTCATTTCTATGTAGTACTTGGTTCATCTCATATTACGTGTCTCATATTCGGTTCTTCTTTCTTTCTCTTTTATAAGGCTGGAATCCCGGACGAGTGTTGAATGTAGTACCCGGGTTTGGAGAAATCGCTGGTGCTGCAATTAGTTCACACATGGACATTGATGCGGTAATTTGAACTACTTGTCAAACATATGAAATTTGAAAGAAATATTTTAAATTTGGGTAACTTGCGCCACAAGCTTGTTATTACATATGATATTATTGATAGTCAAGTGTAGTTTCTGCGGTCTAAATCGTGGTTATAGTCAAAACATTGATGTTGTGACCTCAGAATCGCGTTCGCGCATGACTAATTGGTTGGTGATGTATGTTTAGGTAAGCTTTACTGGTTCAACACAAACCGGGCGCAAGATAATGGAAGCTGCAGCAAAGAGTAACTTGAAACATGTTTCACTTGAATTAGGAGGCAAGTCACCACTCATAATTTTTGATGATGCTGATATTGAAAAAGCTACTGAGCTGGCTCTTATAGGCATCTTATTCAACAAGGTGAAATTTCTTTCATGAAAATCTTCTCTTTTTAAACAGCGTCTTTGGTTTTCTAATATGTCAAGTACTAACCTTACATGTTTGTTGCTTTTGTGATAACAGGGAGAAGTGTGTGTTGCAAGTTCGCGAGTGTTTGTTCAAGAAGGAATCTACGAAGGATTCGAGAAAAAATTGGTAGAAAAAGCAAAAGCTTGGGTCGTTGGGGACAATTTCGATCCTAATGTTCAACAAGGACCTCAAGTAAGTTTGACCTCATGCAGAACACCTCGCTTTTGGGGTAGAATAGAATTGAACGAATTCTAAAGTTTTCTTGATGCACACTCCACGAATTAAATCTACTTTGAAACATTGTTTATATTTAAGATCTTTCATATTTTGGTTGTGACATTCTTGTGTACAATGTATAGGTTGACAAGAAACAATTTGAAAAAATTCTTTCATATATAGAACATGGAAAAAGAGAAGGAGCTACCCTTTTGACTGGTGGTAAAACAGTTGGAAACAAAGGATACTACATTGAACCAACAATTTTCTCCAATATAAAGGTGAATAACATTAATATTTGGATATGTTTGCAAAATTAACAACTAACCATTGTTCTATTCTTAATAAATTCTTTTGTTTAGGATGATATGCTTATAGCACAAGATGAAATATTTGGTCCTGTTTTGGCACTGAAAAAGTTTAAGTAAGTTTTCTTTATATATTTCTCCATGACATAGGCGCGTCAGACTGAGACACCAGCCCGTGTGATTATATTTAGTTTATCCATTTTTATAAAAATTTTTTTTATCAATGTTGATATTGTGTCTACTGTCTGTTAGGACTATTGAGGAAGCGATTAAGAGTGCTAATAATACAAGATATGGGTTAGCAGCAGGTATTGTGACAAAGAATTTGGATATAGCAAACACTGTGTCAAGATCCATTCGTGCAGGCACAATTTGGATAAACTGTTATTTTGCTTTCGATGATGATATTCCTTTTGGAGGATATAAAATGAGTGGATTTGGAAGAGAATATGGATTGGAAGCACTTCATAAGTATCTACAAGTTAAATCTGTTGTTACTCCCATTTATAATTCTCCATGGCTCTGAGTATTTTCCTATGTATTTTGGAAAGTAACTAGTTTCAAATTTCTTGCAATAACCATAATATATCTACTGTATTTTTTTTGGTGAATTCAGCTCATCCACTTTTATAGGATATTAAGTTGTGAAAACGAAGTTTATTTTTATGATTTTGTCAATGGTGTTAATTATTGAGTTTGAGGAGACTCATGATGTGTCTTAAGAAAAGCAATCCTTCTTTGCTATCTGCCATGGTTGAGATAGTTTGTATGTTGAAAAGGTGAAATAAGAGCTTTAGGGTTTGGACATCGTTCATATATTCACACTAATACTAAAAAACATTGACCTAAGTTCAACTCACTTGGTGGAGTTGTAATGGGCAATCTTCAAATGATTCATAACTCAAACTTCAAATTCGTTGAAAGGAAGCATGAACCCCGTTCCTGAGAACATGCTTTCGTTAAGGAAACTTGTACCCATCAAAGTGATTGTATATTATTTTACTGGGATTTATGTATGAAACTGCTCAGTCAGAAGATGTGTCTATTTTTGTGCAGGAATGTTCCACCAAGGGAACTAATATGCCTCATTAGGGATCTTGAGAGCCTAATGTCTATTCTCTATAATTACTTCCTCATTGCCCACAAGTAAAAAAAATACTACCATGATTGTTAGAACGCGACTGAAACTATATCAACCATCTAACCTCATCATTATTAGGTTTTGTTCATAAATTTTATAATTTCTATCAATATAGAAATCGAGAACAAAATCTAAATAAAATCTTTAAACCCATATTTGAATACATTTATGATAATGAAAGCGAGCGTATCTGAATTGCCATTGAGAATCATTGAAGGTTTGGTATGTGATCTTCCAATTTATAAATTTTTATAGCTTCTTGATTCTCTCGATGGGGATGAAGAGAATTCCTAATAAGTCGTTTTTCTCATTGTCTACTAATGGGGACCATAACCCTATAAATAACCTTAAGATTATTTTTAGTATTTAATATTTTAATTTGACCCTCATCAAATTAAATATTGACTTATGGTATCTACACAATAACCATACCTTTCATGACATTTATGTTTTAATACAAAATTAATATTATATTAATTAGACCCGTTTAAGTGTTGACTAATTAAAATAATGGCCCTAACACCTTAAATATTACATTTGTGAACATTCTAACAATCTCTCACTTGGTCACATATGTAATCATATACATATGTTAGACTTTATGAGCTCAAAATTCGTCATTATATTCCTTAAGCATATCCAAATTATCCGTCCATTAATCATGTCACTATTCGAACCAAAGTGATTTTGTTATAACAACCATAACTAAATCGTCAATGATCACCAATAGGGACACAACTAAATGACATAGATCCATCATGAAATGTGTAGCATGAAAATCACATGAAGTTGGTGCATATATCGATTTTCAACCGATCCTACTTTACTTTAGTGAGAGCACTCAATAACTTTATTGTACAAAAGTGTAAACTACTTAATATCAAACTTTATTAATTTGAAAAATATCCAAAATCATAGTATGCATACATAATACCAAAGTATAATAAAATTCATAATTGACTAACTCCTCCAAACCAAAGACTCCTCTAAAAGTATAACACTCATGCGGCAGTGTGCTCATGAAAGACCTTGGGTGGAAGACCTTTTAAGAGGTCTACTACCATGGAGTTTGTCCTAAGTGTTCTATAGAAATCTTTCCACTTTGTATCCTTTATTTAACAACTAGGAACTTGATGTCAATATGTTTTGACTTAGTGGGCTCATTCTTATTCTGAGATGACTAATGTATTGTTATAGTATAACTTAAGAGGTCTTTCCTTTCTATAACCCTCGGTCCAATGACAATATTCCTCAGCCAAATCTCATGGTTGGATGCCTACATGCTATAAACTATGCTGCCATGGTGGATGAAGCCGCAAGATTTTTCTTGACAACTGAGCCAAGTAAATGCACCACCGACCAACATGTATATATAGCAGGGTGGATCTTTTTGCTTTGGCATCCAACAAAATATGAGCAGATTATCCAATGATCTCTAACTGGTCTAACCTCCTATATGTAAGTGTATAGTCTTTTGTTCTCTTTAAATACCTTATAACCTTTTGGTGCTTTCAATGATCCATTTCTAGATTGTTCAAATATTTGCCTAACATCCATTGAAGAATGTCGTCTTAATATCTATTTGATGGATTTCCATATCATAATGTGCACCAAGAGACATGATTGTCCTAAAAGAGTCTTTCGTTAAAACCGAAGAGAAAGCCTCTTTAAATTCAATCCTTTCTTTTGAGTATAACCCTTAACCATAAGACAAACTTTATACATTAGCACATTACCATTATAGTCCCGTTTGGTCTTAAAATTCATTTGCAACCAATGAATTTCACACCTTAGTAATGAGACAAGTTCCCAAAAATTTATTGTCTTGCATGGACTTTATACTCCTACTTTATTGCTGATCCACTTACCATTATTTTCCTCATGTTTTTGAAGAAATACTATGTAATCATTCGAATAGTATTTCTCTTTCTTTAATGGATCTCGGCAAAGATATTGGTTCTTGTAACACTTGTTTTGAGGATTTTGAGTTTGTTATTCATGAATTACGAATCATATTGAGTAGGAGGAAAATCAATAATGTCTTGTGGAGGTTACATACTTGTTTGATCAAAATCAACTGCATGAATCAATTCTTGAATTATTACCAATTCTTCCTCTAAAACAAAGTCTAACCTTATTCTTCCCCAAACTCAATATCTTCATTATGTGGTTGTTCCGTCTCAAAAATTTAATTTAATTTAGGATCATAAAATTTGTATTTGTAACACCCCAAAGATTTCAATTATTAGATAATTCAATTTTTAATTAATTATTTAATTAAAAATTTAATTATTGTATTTTAGGATTTTGGAATAAAATAGAAGTGAAGTGTTGGTGGTTTGAAGTGTGAAGTGGGAGGTGTGAGGAGTAAAGACTCTACTCATACTACTTATTTTATTATTATTATTATTTTAGAATAATAAGAGGAATAAAAGAAGGAAAAAGGAAAAGAGAAGAAATTGGAACATTTCATCATACTGCAATTGGGAAGAGGAAGAGGAAAGAGGAAAAGGCAAAGCGTCGAGATGAAGAATCATCACGAGGTAAGGGTGATTTTATCAATTATGATACCTTATGGGTTTTGGAATTCAATTGAATGGTTGAGTATGTTAGGAAACTTGAATTAGAGAATCTAGGTTTGTAGAATTATCTATTGTGTCGAATTATATGAAATTGAACCGTTAGTTTGCTATGGGATGGTTGAGAATGATTGAAATTACGCTATATGACATTAGGTTGATGTGTGTTGGATGATTTTGGTGTTTTGATGCATTAATTATAATTGGAATGAAGAGGAAAGTTTGGGAAAAATCACATACTGTCAACTACTTTTTGGTTCTGAGTCATGAGAAATCGGTTTCCATGTGGAGGAACGAGTTCACAGTACAAAAACTAGGGAGAAAATTGCAGGTGCGTGGGGCAAGTTACTCATAGGAATCGGGTTCCCGATTAAATACAAAGAAAAAACAACATTTTTAGTGGGAATGGTTTCTAGTTTGGAGGAACCGAGTTCCCATACATTTTCCAAGAGCGTGTAAGCGGCATGTGGGAAGCTGGTTCTCCACAGGAGAACCGATTACCAACTTGTGTTATTTTCAAAAATGCTAAAACTTTAAAACTCATATTTTCTAAACCGTAACTCGATTCGAGTGTCATTTTGGCAGTATTTCTTAAATTAAAATACTATCTTATAAAATAAAGAAAATACTATTTTATGGAATTTATTGTAAAAAGTTGATTCTTCCGATTTTGTAAACTAAGGTAATTCGAAATGGTGATTAAGCTGTTTGAGATTGTTTTGATTGGATGAGGATTAATGCTTATGTTACATTCATTGTTATTCATGATTATGTTATCGTGACGTTTGTTGGTGTTGGCTATGTATGAAATGATGTTGTGATATCATATTCGTTAATTGATGTTGCATGTTTTGATGTGCATGCATATGCATTCAGTGGTGCTTAATTCCTTTGTGTGGAATTGGACCTTAGATCCATACGTACCAATTGGTTTAGTGGTGGTGAGGTTAGATTCGTGTCGATGGTGTATGGGCGAATCGTTGATTAATTTGTTTTAAGTGTAAGCGAGCAGTGGAATTTAGTTCACGATTGGTATACATGCATAAAGTCGCATTGCATATGGATTATAACATGATAGGATGGTTTCGATTATAATCTTATTGTTGTTGTTTTGTGCATATTGAATCTATGAATTGTGATTGTAGACTAAACCGATTATGCTAATGAGGGTGAAATAATGTATTGAGGCTTTATTGTTTTAAGCGTATAATGTATTTTAATTGTTGATGAAATCTCACCCTTACTTTGATGATTTCGATTGAAGTATTAGCCGCTTAGGGTGGTGAGGATGGCTTTTGAGTTATGCTATTAGTTTATCCGTGTCGATTCATCATGCTAGTAGTTGTAACACGGGAGCGATTATTTAGAGTTATAGCATTAAACTATGTTTTCTTTTGGTTTATGTTGGAATAGTGATGAATTGAGTTTATTCCGTTTTGTTGATATTTTTCCGCTGTGTAGAACATGATATTGATTTTGATTATTTAATAAAGTTCTTCAGTGAAGCATGACTACTGTTTAATGAAATTTTTATACTTAATTTGAATTGTGACGCCCTTTATTGCATGTTACTCTGAATTAATTATATTATTCGCGGGGTATTTTAAGAGGGGTGTTACAGTAGCCCCTAGATCTTTAAGAAGAACCAATAAAGTAGTTGCTCATTGTTCAAGAGTCCATTTATTTTCACATAAGGCCTTGTCTCAGTTATTCAATAGTTTTTCATATGAAGCTATTGTGTCAAGCAAATAAAGATTATTATGCATGGTGAACCATTCCAACAATATTTAAAAAACAAATTAAACATATTATTCCTAAATGAACAAAAATAACCTGATTTGTCCAAATAAGAATGAAAATTAAATTTTGTATAAATGCGGAACTACAAAAGTGTTTTCAAATCCAAATAAAATCGATACACAATAATAATCTAAAATGCCATATAACCTCCACCTCCACCGACACCATCTTCCACATAGATGTATCTTTCAATATCATTGACTTTCGGTAGTTTAGAAAATCCTTCATTGAAACACCAAGTGTTTAACCACCAAGTGTTTCCCGGTACTAAAGCAGAACAAACCAAAACATGACTATGCGATTGGAGGGATCTAACTTCTCATAATATTTCCTCTATTCAGAGAAACCATATTCTGAAGGAGAAGTTGGTTGCTTCATCCTTAATGCAAGGTCAAAATTCACGAAGCCAAGAACAATTTTCATGTTTTCATTCCATTCCTTGAAATTTGTCCCATTAGGACCAAAATCAATTTAGATTAGAGATATTGAAGCAATTGTAATTGAAAAACAAGAATAAAATTAAATATCTTAAATATACTCACATTAAAAAAATGAATTATCAATTTGTTCAAATAAAGATATAACTCATCTCAAGATACCTAGTGCACCCATCAATATTGAGTATTTGGACACTAATATTAACTACTTTTAGTAAAATCTTTCTTGTTATATGATCAAACATTGATAATAAAAATATAAGTATAATAAATCATAACTGGATTGATTTATTATTCCATCAAAACAACTTATAACTATCACATGGACAACCAACAATTGTCCTTTTGGTGATTAATACTTTCGCATGAACAAACATACATACAACCAAAAAAATTATTTAACATGTTTTTAAATAGCAATTTTTAATAAAGAAATTAACTTTGGCGCCTTTTCATTATAATGACTTACTCAAAATATTAAATACTGTATAAAATAAAATACAATCCGTAGTCAAATTAGAACAAAATTGAATAAAAGAAAAATAGAAATTAAATCCAAAACAAAAACACCAATGCACTTAATACAATGTTGCCAAAATTAGAATTAAATTAAAGTTCAAAATTAAATATTAAATAAAAACATCAATACACTATACTGTAATGATATGCATGCACGGTTACTATACTAGTTTTATTCAATATATATATATATAATTATTATTCTCACTGCTCGTACTTGACGTATTAGTTTGTTGATGATATCCTTGTTAGTTTGGTTGAATTTACAAAATATTGGATTGACATGTATTCTCTATTATTCTTGTTTAACGTGGTCTTCACAATTGATTATATCTCTCTTCCGTGTGGTATATCGGTCGTGGTATTAAATTGAAAGAGCGTGCTACATATAATTGTTGTAATAAATACTTGTGGTTAAAGGTCAATCAACATTTTTTTTCTCCACATGTTGACTACATTGATAATTTTCATCACATTAATTTTTTTTAACAATACAATAAATAGAACAATAAGAAGAACAACGACAATGATTATTGTTCTACTTGATCTAGTTGTTGTTTTGTTAAAATTATTTAGTGTTATATATTATGATAAAAGTTATCAATTTAGTTAGGTAAAACATGTGGCAAAAATAAAAATGACTAACTTTACCACAGTATTTATTAGAAATGATTATGAAAATACGAAATACAAGAAAGAGGGTTTGAATTGGGTTTCACCAGATTAATTAATTTCGTTAATTATTTTAATGAAGAACCATAAATACAAACCATAAAATAAATGAAACATTTATTTTATTTTGGTCCGCTCTTAACTAAACTACTCCAATCCACCCCTCGGGATGATTTCACCTTCAACAAGGACTTAATCCGTTATAATCAAAGATTACGGAAACAACCCATAATAGGTCCGATCAATCTTATTGGCACCCATAAGTTCGTTGATCCTTATTGCACAACCACTAAAGCCGATGAGTCTTCTTGATATTAGACCTTCTTCACTTCTCTCACGTATCATTCGACAACGATTGAGTACTTATATATTAACATTATGCCAAATTTACCTCTTCATTTTAATGCTTCGACTTATAGTTTCATTGTCATAAACATATAAACATACATGCATATATAGACATATCATTGATCATGTGGTTACCAGGTGCTGAGCATCTCAAATTGTGAAAGAAACTGTGCGTTTCTGCTATCTCAGATCATTTCGAGCCGATATCGATATTTTTCGGTTTGTATGCTTGAGGCAAGATTTTCTGGACAGAAGGTTATTTTGGTTTGGTTCCATAGGCATTGGTATCCTATCAATAAGTTCTCCAGTTCATTTGTTCAGATCGGAGGCCGTTTCGTCAAGATAGTTCATTTCTTAATAAATTGAATTTTGGGTTTTTAGCGCATTTTGGGTGCTCCGAAAGGCATAACTCTCAGCTCGTCGGCTATTTTCTGATGATTTTCGACTGGAAAGTCCCTTTCACTATTATCTACCACTTTCGTTCACAAGTCAGAAGCTAATTGTGTGAATAAAGTCTCGAGAAAATTGATCTTTCAAGTGGGATAAAGCGAATTTTATGGCTGAACCGTGTTCATGGTACACTAAAAAATTCATAACTCCTGGCTGAAAAATTGAAACTGAACGGGGCCAGTGTCTAAAATTCCGTATTGAAGTCCTCTCCGACTTTCATTCACAAGTCCAAAGCCAATTCCTTACCAATCAAAGTAGTCTTTTATTCTTTGGGATTGATTTTGAGACAAACCAAGCACTTTTCATCGATATGCGATGTTCAAAAATCATATCGCTCGATTTTATCAAAACAAGGTGGGACCGATTGGTAAAAGTTCACAAATCCGTTGAATTTATTTGTTCGAAGACTCGCATTCGAAGTTTGATCGGAAGATCCTCGTTTGAGACTATTTATCCGAAGAGCGCAATGAAAATTTTGTCGTGTCGATGCCGAAAAGTGTCTTGAAACTTCAAAATTCGTATCTCTGGACTGTTCATCCGATTGAGTCGAAATTTTGACTCACGCATAATTTCACGTTCAGGACATTTTTCGTTTAGTCCGACTTCAAATTCGCGCATTTGGTTGTTTTGGACTATGGACGAAAATAATTGGATAATCGCGATTTGGACCTAATTATGGATCCAAGGCAATACTAAGTCCAATTTTCTTACCTATAAATATATATTGCCTCTCACAAAGTGGAGGGCGAAATATATCCGCCCGACGACCTCCGGCCGGTTCTCCCTCCGTCACAAGTCTCTTCCGACGTTCCTCCTCTTTTTCGTGACCGCATCCCTCAACCAACCAAGCCTCGGCCGGTTCTCTTCTTCTCCTTCTTGCACGGCCTCCACCTCTATCGGCCATAAATCCTCTTTCTCCTCCGTGCTAGCTCGGTTTGGCTTATTTTCAAGGAATCAAGGTCTTTCTTCTTCCAATTCTTCACATTCAAGTCTTCCTTCATCAATTCAAGCTTGGTTTGGTATTTTCTTCAACAATTCGATTATTCCTCCGATTCTCTGATTATTCTTCAAGGTTCAAGTAAGTAGCTTATTCCATAAGCACTTATTTTAATTGATTTTTCGATTGTGACTTTTCTTGAAATTGATTGCATTTATTGTGTTGATTTTGATTCTTGAATTGTTGATTGGAAATCGATTGAATTGGACTTGATTTTGTGAACGTTATTGTGTGAGTGTGAAGAAATTTTGTACATAAAGCATACATACACTTGTATGATTTGTTTTCTTTGCATTTAAGCTACTTTAATTGACTATTTTCATCACATATTACTTGTGCATACATTAGATTGCATCTAGGTTGGTAAATTGAGTTGAATGCATGTGAAATAAGGCTTAATTAGCAAACATAATTGTGTCGACATGTAGTTTTCATGTGCATTTGACTTGTAGGATGCATTTCATTGTACATATTGCATCTACGCTTGCATTTAGGTCATAATTTGTATGTTCATACATTGATCTATAAGTACATATGGTAGTTGAATTGAATTCATGTGTCGATGTTTGATTTTGGTGACGTTAAAGTGTGAGTCTCATTTTCATGCATATTTTCATGTAGTAATGACATTCTTGACCACTTAATTAAAGGCATTAGAACATGATGAATGCTTGAATCAAATTGACTTTAATTTGTATTTTGCATGACATAAGTTAAGTGATCATTCCATTTGCATATTGCATGTCATAAATTCATATTTCATCCATAAGCATATTATAAATAAAAGTACATTAAATTCATGATTAAATATGCATTTTGCATTCTTTTTAATTTAATTCAATTAACTTTACATTCAGTTTGTTTTGTTTTGTTTTGAATTGTTGGATACATGTACATGAATTAATTTTCAATTTATTTCTTATTTCAAAATCAAAACAAAGTTGAATTGGAAATTAATTCGGTGGATTTGGTGTTCCGTAAGCCTTTTTAGGCGATTTTGTTCATCGAACTCATTTTTCTCAAAGGTCCAAGGTGACAATATATGACTCAACGTTTGGCATGTTCTAAAACCGTTTTGATGGTTTCAAAACCAAATTTCAAGTGCAACATGCCTAAAATGTTGTCGCTGCCCGTTCCTTTAAGGTCAAAGGTCAAAAACGTCGCTTCTGGAATTAATTAAAATCAATCATATTTTTGAATTTGTTGGCGTTTTTGTAGCAACTATGTGATTTTAATCGATTACGAGAAGTTAACTTTTCCTCCGATTTGGAAAAGTGCTTTCCCAAGCCGATTTTTATGATTTTATTTCACTTCTTATGTGCTTATACTAGTGTATTATCATGCGAATAATCGACTTTGCATTTGGTGCTTTCTTTCTAGCACTTGCTTTGTTTATTCGACACTTTATTTCATGTGCAGTACATTGAGCATTTATATTTGAGATTTGGATGTGTAGGATCTATATCGATGCTTGCACACATCGATGTGCATTATATTGTCAATTTTCTTGGGTTTTCACCTTTCTTGCGGTTATCCACTTGAGATTTGGATGTGTAGCATAAGACTTCTTATAGTGCAATGCCGCAGAGTTGCAATTGTGAGGATGCGAAATCAAACTTCCCGTAAAAACAATTGCAACCCACCAAAACATGTGAGCCGAACTACGACACTCTGACTTTCCCATTGTACGAGGGAATACGTAGGCATCTTGTCACGGGGCTCGACTGAGCAAAACTTTATAAATACTTCCTTCTTTTTCCCGTTTTTTCTTTATTTACCTTTCTTTCACATGCATTGTAGAGATTAAGCAGTAAATAGATATACTCACACCCTTTAGATAGAAAATAGAAGTGGATATCGTAGAGTACTATGGGCGTGTGGGGTGCTAATACATTTCCCTTGCGTAACTGTCTCCCTTACCCGATCACTTGATTGTAAGACTATGATTTATTCCCCTCAGGTTTACTCGATGTTTTCCTTTCCTCTCGCGGGATAAAAAACGTTCGATGGCGACTTCATTGATATTCTATCCGATGATATTCAACCGGTTGTTTAAATTACAAATTTGCTTCTTGAAATAAGATTACACAGACTTTTCAATATAATGAAAAACACCTAAGTATTCTACTGCAAGATACGAGCAACAACTCCTTGCTTATTTACAAAACTATACACAAATGATTTCTCTATAAATTTTTCATAACGCTTTGGTGTAGTTTTATAAAGCTTAATTTATTCTGATAAATTTATCGTTGCAGTGTTGTTTCTTACATTTCTTCATCATCCACGTCTTCCTTTTATAGATTGTAAAGAGATCCGTTGAAAGGTGAAACAACTCGATTTTCAAAAATCTTTTAAATCTCGCGTAAAATCGCCACCTAATTTTATTTGTTCTAAAAGAACGGGAAAATATAGATAAAACCCAAGCAAGCGGATAAGGCGGTCTCGTGACCAAAAGTGGGATCGGGAGTCGGTTATGTAAGGGAAGGTATTAGCACCCATCCATCGTACTCGATGGGACCCATTTAATTCTGGCGTTTGTGTGTGTGTTTATTGCTAAGTTATGAATACCAAAAGAAACAAAATTTGTTTATTATGATTTTGAGTTTGCACGGTTTTGGAACCGTGTGCCTACGTATTCCTTGTGCAATGGGAAAGTCAAAACTCCGTAGTTCCTCTAAAAGGCTTTAATTGGTTGCATTGATTTCATCCGAAAAATCGATGCGTTTAGGCGTTTCAAATGCTTTGAGCTAGGACTTATTTTGTTTGTTTGAAAAGCTTAAGTCCTCGCTCGCATTTGAAACGACTATTACACTCTCTTTATCCGAAAGAGTTTTTATGATCGCGTATGAGCGAGAAAAGTTTGAATGGGTTGGCTTTTTTTATGTGGATGAAAAAGTACCGAACAACGAGGCTAGCGTCTCACGATTCAAATACTAGAAACCCGAGGGCGAATGCTCGCACGCAGTCGTCTATCACCCAAAAGTTTTCTTGAGAAAAGTGAAGTGAAACGAGTTCACGTTATTTAGAGTCTTTAAGCCACGGTCTAGCGTCCAACGACTTTAAAGACTAAAGTTTGTTTGGGGACAAGTTTTAAACAGCGGTCTAACGTCCAACGACTTAAAAACTTGTTCTTTATTATGAAAAGGTTTTAAAATGCACTCGACGTTGGATCGAGGTTTGAAATTTTAATTACGAAGGTATTACGATACGTCTTTGAGATGAAATGGAGCGGGTTATGGTTAATCAAGTATATGGACTCAATTAACCTCGTGAGGATAGGTGCTCTATCCCCAACCATGAGACCACAGTGCATGGTGATTGGTATATAGACCAATGTTATTTTCGGGTTATGATCGATTAAAGCAACAAGGGCTTTAACCAATCGTGAGGATGGCCATGCCCATCCCGACCATGAGACCCTTTAAGAAATCGTATGAGCCAATCGAGGATGAAATCGAATTGATTTTAATTTTGATTGTGTGCACGATGTACATTGGTGAATAAATCTTGACGAGTAAATAAGCAGACAAAAATACCATACAATACAATCGGAAATTTAAATAATTATTAGAGGTGATTTTTTCTGTTTGATGAAAAATCGGCTAATAGTTTAATCGATAAATCATCAAACAAAAACTATCAGATCAAATAATTATTTAGTACATCATGTGAAATGTTATTTGCACAAAATAAATTAATTGAAATAGAGTAAGTTCGAAATAGCACGGATTGCGGTGATTACGGGCGATGTGGAAAAAACCATCTGAACTCGAATATTCCGCCAAATTCCTCATATGCTGGCAATCAGGTGCGTCGGATCTTTCTTCTTCGAAAATACTCCAATGGCTCCAAATGATTTATTATCATATTCTTTTTTACCAAATATTTAATTAACATACATTTTTATAATTTAAACAAACAAAAAAATATGAAAAAAGAATATGTTTTAAAACAAAAGGTGGTGACACTTGTCACCACCAGACACATTTATATAAAGTAAATAAATAATAAAAACAAGTAAATTAAAATGTTTTTAATTATATTTTTGAAAAGAAAAGAAAAAGGGAAAATAGAAAAACAAGACAGATGAAATCATCCTCTCGATCGTGTTTCCTCTTCTCTCACTCTCCGTCTTCTCCTCAAACCCTCATCCTATCTCTCGCCCTTCCTCACGGTATCTCTCGTCGTCGCGGTTGCTCTCTTCTCTCGTTCTCACGATTCACGGACCCTCTCATCTCTCGATCTCTGTTTACTTTCACTCTCGGACTGTTTGCATGTTGATTCCGATTGTTTGATTTCTGATTGTTTGATTTTCGATTTTGATTGTTTGATACAGGTTATGAGTGGAAAGGAAGGAAACCCTAGGCCTGGGCGATTCCGGCGACGGTGGGTATACCCGAGCTTTGGAGACATGTCAGTGATGGAGGTTTGCTTCTAACCTTGTTCCGGGTGAGACCGTTCTTCTTCTTCTTCTTCTTCTTTCTCGCTTCAGAATATGAATTTCTGAAAAACAATAAAACTGAAGGTTGTTGAGTTTGGAAAATGGTGAAATATGTTAGGTTTTGCTTTGTGTTTACATGTGTTTTGATTCTGGGATTTTGGTTATGTGATTTGGTGGTTTGGGTTTTTATGAGGTGATCATCGCACTTGATTTTTCTGAGTTGTCAAACAAAGTTCTCTTTTTTTCTCTCTTTTGTGTCTTGTAATGAACTCTCCCTTTGATATTTTTTGGTGGTTTTTTCTTATCTCTCTTTTAACAGATATTGCCTTGTCTTAGCTCTTATCTCTTCTCCCGATTGCTATCCGGTTCCCAATGACCATCTTGTCATGATGGATTTTTGAGTTTCTTTTGACTTTTGCTCCCTTATGGCCATGCTTTGCTCTGCTTTCTGCTCTAAATTCTTGATTTTGTGGCTTATTTCTTACGCTTTCAACCGCTATGCTTATATGCTTGTTTCGATGATGATTGTTGCTTTTGTATCTTGGTTGGGATATTAAGCTGTGATGATCATTTGTACTTTTATTGACTTTTGGGGCTTAAATTGTTGGGCTCAATGTATCTTTGGTGATCATTATGAGCTGGTTGTTTATATTGCCTTTTCTTATGCTTGTCTCTACCTTGTTGTGCCTTTGTCTTGTTATGCTTATTGCCTCAAATGGGATATTGTATCTTGCACAGGAATTTTTGTCTCGGTTTATGCTTCTTGCTTATATACTAAAGCGTGATGGACATATATTTTGGGTTAAAATCGTGACCTCGCTTGCTGCCGTTATGCTTGTTTGTGAACGGGTTAGCCCATGATTTGCAAAGCAAGCCAATTTCGCCGATGATTAATCTTTCATAAGATTAAAGGGCCTAGCATTCAAAACACGATTCCCTTGACACCTAATGATGAATCCTCGACAAAAGAATAATCCTCTGATAATTTCTTGTATTTCATTCATGTTTATGTTTGCTAACCGCGTTTCTTTCTTGTTTCATGTAACATGAATTGGCAAGCTTGAAAAGAAGATGGCAGAGGATGGATCAAAGATGGAAAACTCGAAGATCGAATGGCGATGTTTTGAAGACACGGCTAGAAAGTAGTTTTAGGATTTAGGATTTCTTTGGTAGAACCTTGTAACAATCTAAAAATTAACTCTTATGTAGTTTGGAATCAATACAAATGTAAACCGTTTGAGTTTGAATAGATGTTGAATAATCCTACCATTACTTGTAACAATCCTTCCGTATAATAACATAACAATCCTTTGAAATTGGTTTGAATATCATTTGAAGTGTTGATAATAATTGTTCTCATAATTTGAACTTTGAATGAAATAACTTGACAAAATTTCCACAACTTGTAAGAATTCTTGAATGAATTTGTAATGCCTTACCGTGATGAATCAAAAGAACATTACCACACAACTTGAATGATAAGCATTTGAATGGTTTGAGTAGAGCACAGAACTCTGATTCGTAAACAAGAGGAAACAATTCCTATTTAACAAATCGTAAAGATTCACTTGACATTTGAAAGATTTGAAATGGAGTCCATTTGAATTATTGCATAGAACAACTTGAGCACCAATCTTCTTTTGAAACACGTATTTTTAAGCAAATCAACCTGATTCCATCAATCACCTTCTTTTATGAAATGATTGGAATGCATAACAAACCAACAACTCCAATTCTTATGAAATATACCCAACTGTTCATGTAACTACAATAACCCCTACATCAATTAAAGTCAATCCTGAAAACGAAGTTCTGAACTTAGGAGGGTAAATTTTGGGGTGCGACAGTTGCCCCTATTCAATCATCTTAAATCTAATAAGTGAGAAAGATTGACGACTTTCGAACATTCGAGGTGGAAGAGGATTGAATACCAGAGAACCCCGAAAATTTTCCCTACGCGGGAAACCAATGCCACGAAAACATATAACATATCTTGACTACGGAGCCAAGAAAAAAAGCGGCGAAGAGAAAACTTACTAAGCACCAACGAAATGCTTTAACACAACGGTGCCCAATTAGGAGATTTCAACAACACTGGGGATAACCGTGTAACCGAAATGACTTTGACAACAATTTTAATGAAAATGCTATGAGAAGAGAAACGAACTTCTCAAGCGAAAAGAAAAACAACATATTAAGAATTTGACATGATTGGGAACTTAACAAAGAGTTCCACGATAATTAAGGAATACCTCACGAGAACTTAACAAAGAGTTCTCGATAACTAAGGAATACTTGAGACCTTAGCAATTGAAAAATTGACATGATGAGAACTTAACAAAGAGTTCTCAACTAAAAAGAATACAGAGACCTTAAACAAAATTGAAAAATGACACGATTGAGAACTTAACAAAGAGTTCTACGAACTAAGGAATACAGAGACCTTAAACAAAATTTAAAAATGACACGATTAAGAACTTAACAAAGAGTTCTGAACTAAGGAATACACAGAGACCTTAAACAAAATTGAAAAATGACACGATTGAGAACTTAACAAAGAGTTCTGAACTAAAGAATACAGAGACCTTAAACAAAATTTAAAAATGACGATTGAGAACTTAACAAAGAGTTCTCGAACTAAGGAATACAGAGACCTTAAACAAAATTGAAAAATGACACGATTGAGAACTTAACAAAGAGTTCTAAATATGATAGTTAGAACAACAAATCTACGAATATGCTAGAACAATATCGGTGTTGGTACAGTCACGAGAACCATGGCATCTTTGAATGTCTTTGACCGTGTAACCTACGAGTTACCCATGAAGAACAAAATCGTAAGCGCACCGAGAGTACAATTCTGCGGGATAAACAAAACAATATCTAACTGCCGCGTGATATAGATGTTTATGAAGTCGGTAAATCTTGTTTCCGACATTTTGCTTTGATGAGAGATCTTCACCTGAACATGTACGGACATGTTGAACAACCTGAGTTGACAAGATCTTCAATTTGTATCAAATAGCTTTCCGTTGATAGAAGAATCGAGTTCCAAGCGTTGTGGTAAAACTTAGGGTAATGAGCTTGATTTTGACATTGTATGGACAATGCGTTGTAGCAAGTGGATATGTGGATCAACGTAAAGTTGGAGAAATATCTTGTGATTTGAATAAACATCCCGCCGGGTGGATATTTATTTGTTGAGTAGTTGATAACTTCTGGGAAATAACGCACGAAGTTTGATGTAATTTTACGAGAACAACTCGAGAGAGTATATTATGGAAACTGCCCGATAGTATTCTTTGAGAAGATTCTTGTCAGAAAGAAATCTTTGAAAATACCAAGAATAATGTTGTAGTAATCCTTTACGAAGGAGATTCACTTGGGAGAAAATAAGCTTATTGAGAAACCTAAATAAGGAAACCATGTGGAAAATTATTTGAGGATTCGGTTGAATAATTTTGTTAGCGTTAGAGTCCATCCGAAAAGACAAGCATTTATTTGGGGAAGAAATCTCGATTAGAGAAAACCTCGATTGTTGAGATCAAACAAGTGTGTAACTTGCTTGTAGAAAAAAGAGGATAACTTGTCATCTGAGAACTAATCCTTAATCCAGTCCTTACGAGGATAATTGCGATTCAGTTGAAAACACTGCAAAGCAGAGATAGCGAAGCTAATGCATGGGTATGATATGCATGATAGGATTTTTCTAATGCAAATGGTGTATGATTTCACAATCGCATTGAGAAGGAGAAGACATCAACAGGGGAATCAATTGAGCGATCTTGTTGTCATAAGAGTTCAGGGATGATTGATCACTTCGGGGAAGAGACTTCATTGGAGAGTTGACATTATTGTGGATTTTCTTTCACCAAGCATTCTCCTTTGGGGAAGAACTATATTGTCATCTGAGAAAAGTCTTACGCTTGCACTTGACTTCATTCTCGAAAGATCCAGATCATGGTGAGGGTTTATGCATGAATATATTGTATTATATGATATGAATGCATGAATGAATGATATGAATATCTTTGTTAATGCTTTGGCTATCAAAGCCGAGTCCTCGTTAGTCAGGAGGATAAAAACATGGCACAACAAGATGATTACCAAGCTCCAAATGTTGAATTGCTTTGGAAGGGATGCAATGCTACTAACTCTTGTAGAAACGAAGAATAGAAACACGAGTTGATTATATAATGATGTGTAGAAGCGTGCCCATGCGTAGAATCACGATTGCATTAGATTTTGCACTTAAGAGATATATCGACTTAGAATCTCTTTGCCACAGTACATAGACCTTCACAGAAATCTTTCCTACAAAAGAGTGCCCCGGCGTCACGTAATACGTCGTCACCATTTTAAAGGCAGGATATTCGATACAGGAATATCATGCTTTGATAGAAACTTTGAAGTATTCCATCTCAAAATAACCTCCTTAGATTTATTGAACCTCGGTAATGGACTTTGCATAAATAATTCGACTTGCCCCAAGATGAACATTGGAGAGACTCCAACGTCTCAAAGTAGTTTCTTGATTAAATAAATCTTTTCCCATAAGTTTGCTTTAGAAATGAATCTTGAAGGGACTTACATCTCGAGTAACTTCCTCGGATTAATGCATCGACTAAAGGAGCTTTGCAAGCATAGGGAAGAAGACACCTTTCTGGACGAGCTTTAGAGACTTCTAAATCTCAAGTAATTATGATGATTGATTCTTGAACGAACACTTGCTCCAATTAAGAGAGCTTCATTATAGGAAGTATTAGCGGATCAACAACAAGTGAGCGACTAACTTGGTGGAACAAGAGCTTTTGAAGGCCAGCAGCGTCGATAATTATCTCGTTGATTGGGCAAGGCGATTAGTTGAAATGTCCCAATGTAAACAGCCTTAGAGAGACTCCATGTCTCGGTGATTGCCAAGTTAATTTGGAAACATGGAGCAGCCAGTTGTCGGAGCTAACTGCTCTTTTGAGAAGGACTAATTCAACATGATGATTGCTCTTTAAGGATTTGCCGGTTAGCGAGGAAATTCGAGGAGAATTTCGATTGATTGAATTAATAGAATCTTGAAGACAACTTGTGATATGCTCGAAAGGTCATTAGGCGTCACCTTACTTTGCTACAAATAAGCTAACTTCTCGGCGGAAAATCAAGTTTTTCTTCTTTGGACAAAGTTAAACTCTTCAACGATGTTCATTATGAGAACTTTTCAATGTCAAACAATTATTTTACATGTAGAAGAATGTTTATTGTGACAATTATAATGCAACATTTATCGTCTTGAAGTTTTGTATGAAAAACATGACTTTTATAGGTGAAAACTTTGAGTGCAACAACTGAAAATTTTCTTTTTTGAAAGATAAAGGCGGCATATGATACCAACGCGAGATACTTAGCACACCTTGTAGGAGTCGGTAAGCAATCTCTTCCGTTGTATGCTTTTGAATTAACCATGCTTCAATTAGGACTTTTGAGGGTTATAACATGGCTTGGTTCACGGGTTTTTTAGAAAAAGAGTTTTAGGCTCAAAATATTTGGTGCCCCATTCTCCATGATGTTCTTGATCCAGAGTTCAAATATCACAATCTGAGCACTCAATCTCGAAGGCGTTATGAGTTGAGGAACCAATATAGGGTTTCTTGGACACAGCAGACACCACCTTGTCTTTGGTGTCTAATCACCACGACTATTCTTTGTTGAAAAATCTTTCTTTGATAATGCGTCTCAAATTTTCTTTTTTTTTCTTTTCGACTTTTGCCTAAGCGACTTATTAATAAGTTCCGACTTAGCGGGCTTTTGTCTCTTTCAATTCATATTTTTTTGAACAAGTCGTGGATCTTTACACAATCATTGATTTGTTAAAAGTGATGGTGACTATCGAGTCTGAGGTAGATGAAGGTAAGCTTTATTATGGGTGTAAGTCATCATTGACCTTTCGATGTACGAAGACACCCAACGTATCATTTCTCCTTTGGTGCACACTATTGATAGATGGAGGTCGACTACTGTGGTTTTGAACTTTCTCAACCTTTTGAAGGATAGCCATTGTTGTATCTTTTGATGCACTCTCTTGATGAGTTTTGAGCAGCTCGTCGATTAAGCTGAACCACTTCACCACAGGTTTGAAAAAAATGGGGGTTTCACGAGCAGAAAAGAAACTCATACTTCAAGGCTCGAAGGGTTAACGAGATCTATCTCCTTATAACTCACGGTGTTTGGGGATTTGAAACAAGGCATGTACATCATTAGCAAGGTTTACTCAAACACATGACTAGAGACACATGCTTTTCAATTATCGTAATCCTCCCTCCAATCTTTGCCTGGCGAAAAGTTTAGTAACGTTAGTATCAAATGCTTTCATGTCTGATTTAAGAAATAATTTAGTGACAACGAATGGACTACTTCAAACACATACATTAAAATGAAAAAACAAGTTTACATAAACAGTTAAAACAAATAAACAAGATACACACAAAATGCAGTTTATCTTTAAAAATTTGCCCTCCATCTTCTCAAGATATTTCATACATCTATACTCAAGGGTTCCTCAAGATTGATCGAACAAACTACTCTCTCTAGACAATCAGCCAGTTAGGGTTTGGTATCTCTCAAGTCACAGAACTTTGGTGATCATAACTTTCTCATACTTTCTGAAATTTTCCACTACCTCTTGTTTTGGAAAATTCAATTCTCTACAACTTCATGTCTCACAAGAATGTCCAAAAATGCTTCATTTGGAAGGTATTTGAAACATTAATTCGTTTTCAAAGTCAACAAAAAGTCAACTTTTGTTTTGAAGAATATTGAGCATGGAAACTCCAATTGAGATGAGACCAAAAGGTTGGTTAGAGGACTCTTAGAGCTTTCCAAAAGTCCAAGAACACTCAAAAATGTGGAAAATTGAGCAAGATACACCATTCACAAGTTAGGCATTTTGAAAGAATGCACAAAGAGATACTTCTAAAAATCAATTTTTTCAAATGGGCTTTTCTTCACCCAAACTTATTCCTCATACAATTAGGAATATCCAATTGCCTGCCATGAGTTTTGATTTATTTTCTATTTAATTTTGAATTTATTCATTTAAATACAAATTAAATTTTAAAATAAATTATAAAATCAAAATTAATTGAAAAGATTGATTTTATTCTTTTCTTAAGACTCAAGCAATTCATTAAAAACCTGCAATTTGAAATTGGATCAAAAAGGCAAAGATTGGATTGAATTGATCAAGTTTGAAAATTTGATTTCATGAAAAAATCAAATTTGATTATCATTGAATGGTGATTGATTCTTGCCAATAATGATCCCAAATCCATCAGTACTTATACAGTGCATACCAATCACAAGAGAACGAGAAAATTGGCTCGAAACCTATTCTCAAACTTCAAAAGTATTCTTGAGCTACTAGCAATCCTTGTTCGGCTCAGTTTATTGATTTGAGGATCCAAGCATATTCCTTAATGACATCCTGAAGCATTCCAGACCTTCACATTATAAAGAACATCCAAATCGAAAAGAAAATCCGTGTTTGGTTTGTTCTTGAAAATTTCAAAATCGATTTCTATATTCATGCATTATTAACACGATTTGTTGTTGTTTTTGTGTTTAGTGATGTATTTTACTTTCTTGGCAAGCCAATTGAATTTCCATGGCCTGAATCGTGTTACACCATTGTTAGGGTTTGGGACCGATTTAGGGTTTCACAGAAAATACATAAAATTGAACAACATGACCTATACCATTGTCGAATCTTCAAGGAATCGAACCATCTTTAGATGTCATTTATATTATGTATACTCGTTTTTGATTTTGCCAGGGCCTGTAGCGTCGAGCAAAAAGCCGCTATCTTTCAAAAAATTCAAGGTTGAAGATGAAGTCTGCGCGGCGGGGGAGCGAAAGGCGGCCAGCGTGTTATTTTCCATTCAATCTGTTTCTAAACGATTAAACACACTTAGCTCGATTAGTTAAGGCGTGGACTGTTCATGGATACTCTCCCTGGTCACGAGTTCGATCCTCATCAGGACCAGTTTGCCATTCTTTCCAAGAAACTCAACTTTTAATATTTTGCATTGTTTTCAATTTCTTTTCATAATTTTTATTCTGCATTAAAAATTACCAAAAATATTTTTCTTTTCACATTTATATTCTGAAAATCTTTATTTAATTTAATAAATTAAAAATATAATTTTTGCATGCATATTTATTTTATTTATAATTTAGCATTTAAATCATTGTAAATTAGTTTTAAATTATTAAATTGCATCTAAAAATCCCAAAAATTTATTTTAACGCATATTTATATTATTTCCAGCATGTAATAATTTTCTCATATAAAAATTTGCATTTTCTAACATTTTTTCTCTTATTCGATTAAATATCATATTTTAGAATTTCGTTCCTTTCTGAGTTGATCCGTTGACGATTCTTTCTTTATCATTTTATTTTCAATAATGTAACTGTTCATGGGATGTAATAGTTTAAATTAGGTTTTATTTTTCCATAAGTTTAAATTATGTATACATACAAAGCCTTGTAATAGCGAATTTACCTTTCCGCATCTTTACATTCCATTTTAATTTCCGCCTCTATCAATTGCTAGTAATTAGGCGTGTATATGAACTAAAATTGAACATAGCCACTAACTTCAAAGATAAAATATCTAAATCAACACACTTCTTTCACACCGCACCCTTAGGGTAATTCTCTCTCGTTCAAAATTCAAATGGTCGTGTCCCTCGAGCGTAGAGTATTACCTTATTGCCTTCAAACAAATCATCATAGTCCCGATTACAAGATCACCAAGACCCACGTTATCGCCTCGAATACATGATCTTGACCCTCGATTATCGCCTACGAATGATGATAGTCCGCCGAATGTGCTAGGATACTTCCTACTAAGTTGCTTTACTATGACCATCGTGTCCCTTCGAATGTCCGCTTACATCCAACGAATGGAGCTACCTACTAACTAATGGTATGGTAGCGCCATTCTAAAGCGTAAATGCAACGACCAATTACGAGTGGGTAAATAAGTCTAGTTGCTTGCTCTAAATCGAATGCTTTTCACTTTACTTTTGATTCTTTTCAAAACAAAACATTTCGAACACTTTGTATACACTCCTACATAAGTCATTACAAAGTCAGCGAAAATACCTCTTTCAAAACATTTTGTCAAACACAGAAAGCAATTTTAAAGTGATCAGAAGCAACTAAGGCAAGTAGAATAAACTACGGATGAAAAAGGGGTGTAATATTCCACTTTTCATAACCATTCTCGAACTTCGAGAATCTAGCGAAGGTCTTTTTCTGTACTTTACCTTCCCTTAATGGATAAAATAAAAGTCGGTTGGCGACTCTTGCTATCCGATTTGGATACAAAAAATCCTACAAATCAGTTCAATTATTCTGACATTAAAGAAATAAAAAATGCGTTGTTGAGGAGACTTGAGCTCCGTCTTGACTTATTGATTCAGATGACTTTCAATAGTCTTGATCACTTGAGTACGGTTGCCATTCTAAGCGATCCCTCCTTGAATAGTAAGTATTTACGGTCGATCAATTTATTGAACCTTGGCTTTATAAGATTGCAATCCTGTTGAGTGTCCTACATTACCGACATGGTATCCACATCGTTGCATTATGATCATATCCAATGAGGAACAACTTTGGTGGCTTAGAAACTTAGAACCACCAATGAACTTTGAATCTGGCCCGGCGGTTAGTATGAAGTAGCTTAAAATTGGATCAAGGCATTCCTTCTTTCAAAATTATTAGAATTTAATTTTGATATTCGACTACGAAGTCGAGGAAGAATCAGGCAGTTGTTGATGCAAAGACTTGAAAGATGGTAATGGAGGATAATGAGTTGGTGTTATTATGACTTCCCTTTACTAGAACTTGATATATCTTTTTATGGTTACCACCTTCTCGGAAGTGAACATTATAGTACATAATCTCCTTTGATATCAAAGTCTGACTCTTGGCAAACAATTGTCCCAATGAGTTTTGGAAGTTCCTCAAATTGCTATGATTAGACCTTGCAAGCAGATAATCAAGCTCGATCCATTCTAATTTGGCGAATCTTATCATCAATTAGCTCTTGAAAATATGCATTTGAAGCGAAATAAAGCTTCGCTTTCATGTCTATGAGTTAGCATGAAAAAGCACATCGACACTCATGAACAAACTTTAGCAACCCACAATCAGCTTCATTCCCTTGGTATCACCATACCACTGAATAAAGTAAGGCAATAGTTGAGAATCGACATTCGAGTTGGTTTGAATATCTTATTGAAGCATGCTCGGCCAGTAATGTTGATTTGGCTCCTTCTTCTTCGGCCAGGGAGTAAGCAATTGTTGTCGAGAAATCTTTGAAGGTGAAGGCCGTGGATGATGCTCGAAAAGGATGATTTGACTGGAGATTTTGCTACGTGTGGATGTCCTTGACCGTCAGAGACATCAAATGATAGTATGACAAACTTGCATGGAGATTGGCGTGGTGTTGCATTCTTTTCTCAAACTTGCGATCCATGACCAGACTCACCGACTCTTCAAATTCTTAACAACACCTTCATAGTTCGACCATGTTGAAGCGTCTACCCTACGAGACATCCTTGGAGTTACGAGCAGCGGTAAACCGTTGATATTTCGGGCGAGAAGAGATGAAATGAGCTTTTAATGAAAATGAAATGCATGGTATGCACGTTAAAAGAATCAATATAATGGTAATACATGTAAGAATGCCACATGGCGGTAATACATATAAGAATGCCATATGATGGTGATGCATGTAAGAATCAATATGATGGTAATGCATGTAAGGATGCAATGTATTGTATGACCATAATGATGTTATCGCAAAATCACATGTAAAGTTAAGCAGACAAGGGTTTTAAAAAGGCCCGATTAGGACATGGTTTCGGCGTCTACCCAACAATTCCCCAAACAAGGTTGGTTTCTAGTGTTTTATGCTAAATGCCTCTCAGGTCGAGATCCCTTTTTAGAAATATTATCACTTGTGATGTCGGACTATGTGGATAATACTTTAAAAATATACTCGAGAAAGCGGCTCTTAAGGATACTCAAAAATCCTTTGAGCGGTTGGTCGATTTTGGACATCCTAATACTTAGAGTTATAGGTCCTTTGTCCAAGATTATCATCCGCCTTATAAATGCGGTCAATAACTCCTTAAAAAGACAAACTCTAAGTTGTGGTCTTCACGTCGATCAAAAGACCGGATGTCTAGTGGACCTAAGCTACTCAACCACTATAAAGCTTATGTTTCCTAGAAGCACAGGTATTGGGCTTATCTATGAATCATAACAATGCCCCAATATCAAAATACATCAACCAGGATATAAAGAAATAATAAGCGATGAATAGTAAACACCTGAAGCGAAGAATTAAATTAGGGTTAACTCGCTTAATCAAAAATAACTAAAAATTTCCCGGTGATGCATCAATGAAGCAACTCGATTTTCAAAAAATCCTTTAAATCTCGAAAATTGTGAAATCATCACTAATTTTATTTGTTCTAAAAAAAGAGAAGGAAAATATAGATAAAACCCTACAAGCGGATAAGCGGTCGTGACAAAAAGTGGGATGGAATCGGTTATGTGAGGAAAGGTATTATACCCCATCCATCCATTTCGATGGGACCCATTTAAATTCTGGCGTTTGTGTGTGTTTATTGCTGATTATGAATACCAAAAGCGAATTTGTTTATTATATGATTTTGAGTTTGTACGGTTTTGGAGCCGTGTTGCTCACGTATTCCTTGTGCAATGGGAAAGTCAAACTCCGTATTCCTCTAAAAAAGGCTTTAATTGGTTGCATTGATTTTATCTGAAAATCGTGCGTTTAGGCGTTTGAATGCTTTGAGCTAGGACTTGTTTTTGTTTGTTTGAAAAGCAAGTCCTCGCTCGCATTTAACGGTAATACTCTCTTTATCAGAAAGAGTTTTTATGATCGCGTATGAGCGAGAAAGGATTTGAATGGGTTGAACTATTTTTTATGTGGATGAAAAGTTGCCGAACAACGAGGCTAGCGTCTCACGATTCAATACTAGAAACTTAGAGAGCGAATGCTCGCCGCGAGTTAAATACATCACCCAGTTTTCTTGAGAAAAGTGAAGTGAAAAGCGAGTTCCGCGTTATTTAGGAGTCTTTATTATTACGGTCTAGCGTCAGCGACTTTAAAGACTAAAGTTTGTTTGGGGACAAGTTTTTAACAATTCCCCAACGTCCAAGCGACTTAAAACTTGTTCTTTATTGAAAAAGGTTTTAAAAATGCACTCGGCGTTGGATCGAGGTTTGAAATTTTAATTCTGATATTCTGATACAACGTCTTTGAGATGAAATGGAAGCGGGTTATGGTTAATCAAGTATATGGACTCAATTAACTTCGTGAGGATAGGTGCTCTATCCCGACCATGAGACCTGTCGTGGTGATTGGTATATAGACCAATGTTATTTTCGGGTTATGATCGATTAAAGCAACAGGGCTTTAACCAATCTCGTGAGGATGACCATGCCCATCGACCATGAGACCCTTTAAGAAATCGGCGTATGAGCAATCGAGGATGAAATCGAATTGATTTTAATTTTGATTGTAGTACACAGTGTACATTTGTGAATAAATCTTGACGAGTAAATAAACAGACAAAAATACCATACAATACAATCGGAAATTTAAATAATTATTAGAGGTGATTTTTACATTTGATGAAAAATCGGCTAATAGTTTAATCGATAAATCATCAAACAAAAATATCGGATCAATAATTATTTAGTACATCCTGTTGAAATGTTATTTGCACAAAATAAATTAATTGAAATAGAGTAAGTTCAGAAATAGCCGGATTGCGTGATTACGGGCCGATGTGGAAAAAACCATAGAACTCGAATATTAGCCAAATTCCTCATATCTTTGGCAATCGGGTCGTCGGATCTTTTCTTAGCGAAAAATACTCAATGGCCCAAATGATTTATTATCATATTCTTTTTACAAATATTTAATTAACATACATTTTATAATTTAAACAAACAAAAAATATGAAAAAAAGAATATGTTTTAACAAAGGTGGTGACAACTTCACCGCACCGGACAATTATAGTAAATAAATAATAAAAACAAGTAATTAAAATGTTTTAATTATATTTTTGAAAAAAAGAAAGGAAAATAGAAAAAACAAAACAGGATAATCTGTCTCCTCTCTCGATCGTGTTTCCTCTTCCTCCCTCTATCGTCTTCTCCTCGAACCCTCATCCTATCTCTCCCCCTTCCTCACCGGTCTCTCTAGCCGTCGCGGTTGCTGCTCTCTTCTCTCGTTCTCACCGCGATTCACGGACCCTCTCATCTCTCTCTCGATCTCTGTTTATTTCACTCTCGGACCGTTTGCATGTTGATTCCGATTGTTTGATTTACGATTGTTTGATTTTCGATTTTGATTGTTTGATCTGAGTTATGAGTGGAAAGGAAGGAAACCCTAGGCTGGCGATTCCGGTAGTGGAATATACCAGCTTTGGAGACATGTCGTGATGGAGGTTTGCTTAACCTTGTTCCGGTGAGGCAGATTCTTCTTCTTCTTCTTCTTTCTTAACTCCTTTAAGAATATGAATTTAGAAAAACAATAAAAGCGAAGGTTGTTGAGTTTGGAAAATGATGAAATATGTTAGGTTTTGCTTTGTGTTTACATTTTGTGTTTTGATTACGGGATTTGGTTATGTGATTTGAAGATGGTTTTGGGTTTTATGAGGGTACATCTGCACTTGATTTTTCGGGTTGTCAAACAAAGTTCTCTTTTTTCTCTCCTTGTCTTGTAATGAACTCTCCCTTTGATATTTTTTGGTGGTTTTTCTTATCTCTTTTAACAGATGTTGCCTTGTCTTAGTTGTTATCCTCATCGATTGCTATCTGGTTCCCGTGACCATCTTTGTCATGATGGATTTTTCGAGTTTAACGACTTTTGCTCATATGGCCATGCTTTGCTACTTGCTCTGCTCTAATTCTTGATTTTGTGGCTTATTTCTTACCTTTCTCAACTGCACTACTTATATGCTTGCTGATGATGATTGTTGCTTTTTGTATCTTGTTGTGGGATATTGAACTGTGATGATCATTTGTACTTTTATTGACTTTTGGGGCTTAAATTGCTGGGCTCAATGTATGTTGTTGATCATTATGAACTGGCTGTTTATATTGCCTGCTGCCTGCTATGCTTGTCTCTACCTTGTTGTGCCTGTTGTCTTGTTATGCTTATTGCCTCAGTATGGGATATTGTATGTTGCCTGGGAATTTTTGTCTCGGTTTATGCTTGCTGGCTTATATACTACTGTGATGGACATATATGATGCCTTGGAATTAAAATCGTGACCTGCTTGCTGCCCGTTATGCTTGTTTGTGAATCGGGTTAGCCCGCGATTTGCAAGCAAGCCAATTTCGCCGATGATTAATCTTTCATAAGATTGAGGCCTAGCGTTCAAAACACGATTCCATACGCCTAATGATGAATCCCTCGACAAAAAGAATAATCCTCTGATAATTTCTTGTATTTCATTCATGTTTATGTTTGCTAACCGCATTTCTTTCTTGTTTCATGTAACATGAATTGGCAAGCTTGAAAAGAAAATGGCGGAGGATGGATCAAAGATGGAAAGCTCGAAAGATCGAATGGCGATGTTTTGAAGACACGGCTAGAAAGTAGTTTTAGGATTTAGGATTTCTTTGGTAGAACCTTGTAACAATCTAAAATCAACTCTTATGTAGTTTGGAATCAATACAAATGTAAACCGTTTGAGTTTGAATAGATGTTGAATAATCCTACCATTACTTGTAACAATCCTTCCATGCTTATAATAACATAACAATCCTTTGAAATTGGTTTGAATATCATTTGAAGTGTTGATAATAATTGTTCTCATAATTTGAATTTTGAATGAAATAACTTGACAAAATTTCACAACTTGTAAGAATTCTTGAATGAATTTGTAATGCCTTAATGTCGTGATGAATCAAAAGAACATTACCACACAACTTGAATGATAAGCATTTGAATGGTTTGAGTAGAGCGAACTCTGATTCGTAAACAAGAGGAAACAATTCCTATTTAACAAATCGTAAGATTCACTTGACATTTGAAAGATTTGAAATGGAGTCCATTTGAATTATTGCATAGAACAACGAGCACGATCTTCTTTTGAAACCGTATTTTTAAGCAAATCAACCTGATTCCATCAATCACCTTCTTTTATGAAATGATTGGAAGGCATAACAAACCAACAACTCAATTCTTATGAAACATACCCAGCTGTTCATATAGCGCAATAACCCCACATCAATTAAAATCCCGATCCACGAAAGCGAAGTTACGAACTTAGGAGGAGTAAATTTTGGGTCACATTAAAGGGTAGAAAGGTAATCGAAAATCTAGTTGTTGGTTCTCAACGATTATAATGAGAGTAGTCCCAATAAATTACAAAAAGTATTGTCCTTACACCACTCAGAAAGAGTAAGTCACAAACACTTTATGTACCTTTTGTACCACGATCAACGTTAACCACTTTTGAAGTTTCTTCCTATCTTGGAGGATTTAGATATTTGAATATTTTAACATTCAAGCTTGTTGTAGAGTATTTCTTAAGCCTTAGAGCCTAAGTCTTGGAGTCTTGAATTTGTCACACAAAACCTTCTCTTACGAGTCTTGACACATGGTTGTAGAACTTGATTTTCTTGAGATCATCGAACTTGGTCGTGAACCTTATCTTTATAATATTCGAACTTGTAACAAACATAAGTAAATCTTTAGAAGGCCTCAAAGCTAAGCCACTAAGTCACGACCCAAACCTCTTGTATTAACGTTCCTTAGACGTTGCACAAGATAGATTCGAGAACCTTGACTTCACGAAACGCATTTTTTTCTTCGGAATGTATGTTCGGAACGATGATGCCACAGCCTTGATATCATAGTCATAACATTATAACAACAACTATACACTAGAACGAAACACTAGTGTATACAATTTCTCTCTAAGATAATGTAAAAGTTATCATCAAAATTTCAAGGCGAGATGTAGAAACACTTCTTGTTCTTACAATTATATGTTAAATGCTTTTTCAATTTAATACCACGACCAATAGACCATGGAGTTTCTCATATCTAAAATCCATACAACACACTCCATTATTTTTGCTTCTAATATACATCTTAGGAGTATAGGTGCATTAAACTCAAAGTTTATTTTGAACTTGACTATGATGTTTCTATCTTGCATCTCATATACTTGACTTCGTTGGTTCACCCAATTTTGAGTCTATTTTTGAACCCATTTGTGGAGATTTGCAATTAGTTGGTAATCCCCAAATATGAACTCATGAAGATGCTTTGGAGAAATTCAGATCCCTCAGGATGTAACTTATTCCATTATTTGAGGATAAGCCATGAGTTTGAAAATCCATGGGCTCCACACAATATCCTTTAATGATATTTCGCCCGTGGTGAGTTGAAAAATTCATGTGTCAATTTCCTTCACTACAAGACCTTGAGGATTACACCACATATTAGTCGGGAAGCTTGCATAGAGCCTCTATAGGTCGATTTGTAATAGTTTTCCCTAATAGACTCAGGTGAAGGTTGATGATCTTTGTCTGAATCTCATCTTCTTCATAAACTAGAAAATCAGAAGTTTGAGAACCATTAGGTTGGGATTGGCTCCAATTTCTCTATTAGGAATAGAGATGATTGCAAGATTACCTTCATATTTCATTTCCATGCCAATCTTTACGGGTTGTTAGGGTAAGGTTGTAGGTGTTTATACCAACTTTACATGTAAGGAGAATTTGTACAAAACCAACAAAATTGAAGTAGTTTGAGAAACTCTGCAACATGTTTGAGAAAGCTGACCTAAAAAGTAAGCTAGATGCATTAGCTTAAGGAGGAGATGTTAAAAATCAATGTTAGATTTATGTTTTGTCTTTATTTTATTATCAAGTCTTAGTAGATTAGAAATAATCTCACTTATGAAGTCTTAGTCTTTAGGAAGAATCAATTTTTTTGTCTAGTTTCTAAGTACCCACGTAATAGACTTGTAAATGTACTATTTTTTTCACTTTTTCTATTTTGTGAAAAGCTATAAATAACATGTTTGTTCCATTCATGAAATTTTTTCTTTCACATACATCTCTTAATTAGTCTCTAAATTTTTGCTTAATAAATTTTAAATATGGTTCTTAAACTAATCAATACAATTTTCTCGATCAACAATGTTTTAATGAAAATCACTTTTTTTATTTTTCTATTCATCGATCAAAAATCAAGCGGTAATAATTATTAGGAAAAAAAAACTATAGAAAAAACAAATAGATTAATATGGAAATTCTAAAATCGGATAAAAAATCACGACCGTAGTTAAATGACAATTGGAATATATCACTATGTGAAAATAGTTTATAACACAAATTATTTTCGACTACCCCAAAACTCTTATACACTCACATTCTTCAAAGTAAATATTTAATCATCTCACAACACTCTAAAATAAGAGTATAAAAGAATTAAAAATTCAAATACAAATTTAAAATACTTTTAGCGATATATAAAAATTGAATCATATCTTTTGAACTCTCTTCATTCATAAAACTAACCGATGTGAATTTCATAATTTTATCTTATATATAACTTTGAACTATTTCTTCATTCACAAAACTAAACGATATAAGACTTCTTGAACATATATATTTTCAACCAACTCCAACAATCTTCATCTTAATTGAGAAAAAATTTCATTATCTTATTCTGTCATATTTCACATAAAAAAATATTAACATCTATATTTT
>CM038795.1:4789447-4839092 GCA_021764765.1 Vicia sativa
CGGTTCCGGACTTTTGACTCCACTTCTTTGTCATGGACATTAGTCACAACACTCTTGCCTACTTGGACGCCCTTGGATACATGGGGTGACCTCTACACCTTACATCGAAGCGAAATACGGTGAAAGGAAGGTTGTCACGGTATGTGGTGAAAGAAAGTATGGTCGGTCATCTCACGGTCATTCGCTATCTCGAGATGGAGGTGAATTCTTGAGACTCTGTCAAGCTTTTGAAACAATACCCGAGTCATGCTGTTGACTCTCCACACTCTGAAAGTTGCTAAAGTTCCGCCTAGGATGGCCTCATTGAAAGATGCTCGAAACTCTTTGTTGAAGAAGGAGTAGTCTTCTGTTTGGGATTAGGCTCACTGATCTTCCTTTCAAATTTGACAAGGCGGTTTGGGCTTCACCATCAAGGTCGGAAAGATGATCGCCCGTGACGTCTTGGCCACTTCCTTTCGCATCGGCCAGTGGAATCCATGCTATAGAAGGCGACAGGCGGCCGACATCGGCAGTGGATCTTCGACTCGGATCATGGGCTCGGCAATTGGAAGGCGAAGGCGTCATACCAATCTCCTTTGCGGGAGTAATTGCTCTTGTTTTGTTTTGCTTTTCGTATTTCTTTATGTTTTGAACAATAAACTTTGAAAGCTAGTGCCTTGCGGGGCATCATGGCTCGTTGCGAGGTTATTATCATCGTTTGCGTATTTTCATTCAATAAATCGTTGGACTTTTGCATTCAATTGTTTGTTTTCTTTCTTTTACTTTATCACCCCTTCAAAAGCTATGTGTTCTTACACACACCGCGTATACTGCTTGGAATCACTCGAATCTAGTTTAATAACTATGCTAGTGCTAAATATGACTTGATAATCCGATCTACCAAGCGAAGGCGAAAGTGAGGAAGATTGTGAAGTGCCGGAGAACTTGCGGTGCTACAGCGAAGGGCGAGTTATCTGACCACCACGAAGAGCAAGTTGAGGTTGTGAATTTGGGTGCTTGCGAAGGCAGAAAAGAGATCAAGATAGGGCGGGTCTTGAGAGCAGTGTTAAAGAAAGGTTGATTGGATCTACTGAGACTATATTGAGGTTTTGCTTGGTCATCGAACATCACGGGTTTAGACATTGATATTGTGGTACAGATTGCAAACAAAAGAAGGTTTTCTCGATGAAGCAGAAGGTTAAATCGTATCGTCACAGATGTCGGGAGAAAATCAAAGCAGAAGTTATAAGCAGTTCAATGCGGGTTTCTTAATTGTCACCTCTTATCCCGATGGGTTGCTAATGTGGTAGTGCCTAAGAAGGATGGTAAAGATACGAATGTGTGGATTCTGAGAGATCGAACAAGCGAGTCAGAAAGAGCGATTTCCCTTCCTCGTATTGATGTTACGGTTGACAACCTTTCGGCATAGGGTTTCTCCTTCATGGATGGTTTCTCGGTTACAATCGGATCAAATGGCTCGAAGACATGGAAGACTACTTTTGTTACAGGTGGGGCACTTTACTACTAAGGTTATCGTTCGGTTTGAAGAACGGGCGCCATATCCGTGCTATGGTGACATTATTTCATGACATGATTCATCACGAGATAGAGGTCTCGTCGGCGACATGATAGCTCGATCCGGTTGAAGAAGAACATCTTGATCATTTCGAAACTGTTTGTGGATTGAAGAATGCAGTTGAGGCTTAATCTAACAAGTGCACCTTTGGAGTCGGATCAGGAAAACTCCTAGGGTTTGTTGTCGGTGGAAAGGTATTGAAGTTGATCCGCCAAGGTTAAAGCTATTGAGATGCGACTCCCCGCAGAGAAGGAAGTCGGAGGTTTCTTGGGCGATTGAACTACATTGCAGTTCATTGCACTAAGCTGCTGCTTGTGAGCCAATCTTCAAGTTACTTAAGAAAGATCAAGTAGTGGAATGGAACAACGATTGCGGATCGCTTTTGACAAAATCAAGGTACCTCTGAATCCTCTATCCGATGCCATGCCAAAGGAAGACCTCTTATCATGTACTTGCGGTGTTAGAGAACTCAATGGGGTGTGTGTTGGGGCAACATGAGTGCAGTCGAGAAAAGAGCATGCAATATACCTTAGCAAAAGTTTACCATTTGTGAAACAAGATACTCACGACTCGAAAAACAGCGCTTTGGCTTGGGCTGCTATACGACTAAGGCGATATATGTTGACTCACTTACCTTTGATTTCAAGATGGATCCGATAAAATACATCTTTGAGAAACCAGCTCTCTCCGGAAGAATAGCAAGATGGCAAATGATCTTGACCGAATATGACATCCAGTACACTTCTCAGAAAGCGATCAAAGGAAGTGTAGTAGCCGATCATTTGGCTCATCAAGCCGTAGATGACTATCGATCTATCGGATTAATTTCGAGCGAAGATGTTTTACTAGTTCTGATTGCGAAGAACGGGCCGACGAAGGACACGAACAAGGATCCGATGGACTATGGTCTTTGATGGAGCCTCAACGCGCTTAGCAATGGCATTGGCGCCATCATTACATCCCTACTGATGGACCGTCGCCTTTCACTTGATTATGTTTCGGTTGCACTAACAACATGGCGTCTGAGCGTGCATCATGGGTATCAAAAGCTGCTATTGACTTAAGAATCAAGTTCTTACAAGTGTATGGAGACTCGACTTTAGTGATCGATCGGATAAAGGCGAGTGGGATACGAAGCATCGAATCTCGTTCCATATCGAGCATGTTACGAGTTTGATTCCTACTTGAAGATTACTTTTGATCATATTCCACGAGAAGAGAATCGGTTGGCGGCATTATACTATGTCGTCTATGTTCAAGGTTAGATGGGACAACGAGGCTCCCCGGATCATCATTGAGAGGTTCGGCGACCGTACGTATTGTGAGCTTCTGGAAGAGAAACCTTGGTACTATGGCGTGAAGAGGTATCTTGAGACTCGGGAATATCCAGAGAGCATCTTAATAAAGTTCATGAGAAGATTTGCATCAAATTCTTTCGACAACATCTTATACAGCCTGAAACACGACTTGTGCTTACTCCATTGTGTAGACCGAGAACAATAAGTATCATGGAAGAGTTACGAAGCGAATTTGGTACCACTCCGGTGGACACACCATAGCTAAGAAGATTTTGAAACGGGTTACTATTGGTCCACCATAAGGCGATTGTCACCGTATGCTCGATCTTGTCACAAGTGCGGTTTATCTTGAGCAAAGTGCGTACCTCGGTACCTCTGAATGTTTCTTCTCCTTGGCCTTTTGCAATGTGGGGCATTGACATGATTGGAGAATTAAGCCCAGACTTCCAATGGACATCGTTTCATCCTTGTGGCAATTGATTATTTCACCAAGTGGGTAGAAGCGACCTCGTATGCATCTGTTACCAAGAATGTTGTGGCTCGATTCATCAAACATAATCTTATCTGTCGGTATGCACTCTGAAAGGATTATCACGAGATAAGGTTCCAATCTCAACAATAAGATGATCAAGAACTGCTGGGATTCAAATCAATCACAATTCTTCTCCATATCGGCCTAAGATGAATGGCGATGGAAGCCTAACAAGAACATTAAGAAGATTATCTGAAGATGAGCGGTGACTTGATTGGCATGAGATGTTACCATTTGCTCTTCATGGTTATCGCTTTCTGACACGAACATCAGCGAAAGACCCTTCTCTCTTGTATATCACGGTATGGGCCGTCTTACCCATCGAGTTCGGATACCCTCGACGAGTCCTCCGGGGAGGCGAGTTAGAGAAGGCGATTGGGTTGGACTCGCCACGGATTAATTTGATTGATGAGCGACTCGCATCCATCGCCATGGACAGTTGCTCGAAGCGAATGATCGAGCATTTAACAGAAGGTCGAGCAAGGTCTACCAAGTCGGTGATCTAGTAGTCAGCGCATCATTCTTCCACAAGGTGATCGAGGGCAAATGGACTCCCACCTATGAGGACCATTTGTAGTCAAGAGCGGTATTTTCGGCGGACTATGATCTTAGCACCATGGATGGTGAAGACTTCACACACAATGAGCGAGACATAGTCAAAACTACGCGCAAAAAGAGACCGCTAGGTCGGCGAACCTAGGCAAAAATAAGGGCATCTGGCGAACCAAAAGGTTCGGGCAAAAATAAAGGATATATACAAAACATGTACACGGCGGTGAAAACACGAAAAGCGGCTTGGGCAAAAGGGTATCATTGGTGAAAACCGAAGAGGCGGTCTAGGCAAAAGTTAGGGATTTAGCGTACGACTATGTCTCTTCGGATCATCGCTTCGGACTACTATCGGCATTCAAGATTCAAATGGCGAAGATGAGTCTACTCACTTTCTCACAGCAAGGAGATGAGATAGTTGAAATATATGAGTACTAGCATAGTTGGAACTTAACGAGATTGTTTCGCATAGCTTTTACCTTTCTTGTGTACAAACTACTTGGCCGCCACCTTTCAAATAAATCGACTTCTTTCTCTTTACAATTTTGTTGTTGTTATTTGCAATAAGTCAACGTTTGCTTTGAATGATTATACGCATTGACAATAAAATCTCTCTTGCAAACATCACGAAAAGTGAACATACAAAAGTACCTACGGTTAGGAATTGGGATGACGGCGAAGTCACCAAATAGTTCCCCATGAGCATAAAGGTGTCACTCACAACACACCTTCCCCAGTGACAACGTTACATCGGAGTCTCAAGCGGTAACACCCGTCCCAGTGGATATTTCTCGATCCTCCTCCTTCTCCCGGCAGCGGTATCCGGACTCGAAACTTGGTCGGATAGTGCATCGGAGGAAACATACACCTTTATTCCCGCCGGAGATTACAACGGACTCTAGACTCTTCAAGCCGGTCTCTCGGCCATCAAATGCTCTCCAGAGATCTACACTCGGAATCCCATGGGCGTCTCTTAAATTTCCTCGGCGGATCTACATACAAGGTCCTCCAGGATCGCCTCCCGGTTCTCCTCGGTGAGGTCTATATGTGAGATCTCCCAGCAGGAGCTTCTCGATCTCTACCTTCCTCAATAATATCTAGCCCCAGACTTGGTCGGGATAGTGCATCGGAGGAATCGGGATATCTTTCTTCTCCTTCAAAGCGGGGTTCTCACCTTTCGATTCCCAGGCGAAGTTAGAAATCTTCAAGCAGAATATCGCGTCTTCTTCAAGATGGATATGTTTTGAAATATCACAACATTCATCATTCATACATTTCTCATAAAGTCATAATTCATGCATATGTCATTCATATACAACATCATGCATCGTACTTTGCATAAAACTAACAAATATTCTATCAAAGTTTCTCTTGTTTTCTCAAAGCAGTGAACGATCTTGGCCTAAGCAGGGTCGAGTTAAGCCCGAATCGGCGGAAAACTATCGAAAGACCGAGCCATAGCAGTCGAGATTAAGCCCGAGGCCGGCTGTCGAGAAAAGACCCTCCAAGGCAGCGGTCAGGTTAAGCCCGAACCGACGGAAAACTATCGGAACCTGGTTATCCTCAGATAGCGGGATGGATCAACACCGATGCACAACGAAGCTATCCACATTTTGCCAACTACAATCTCTCGGAGTAATCGACGAAGATTTATTACGATTATCAGCGGCTCCCAATCTGCGATCACGACTCGGTTGCCTTGGATGGCATCTTAAGCCCGTCTCCGCTACTTATCAACATTCTTCCTTTGAATCTGCATATATGGTTAAAAATCAATACAAACCAATAACTTCATTCAAAGTGAGCCGAAGTCTAACGTCGACTCCCTGGATGGCATCTTAAGCCCGTCTCAGTTCGCTTCCGAGACATCTACGAGCCTAAATGCGGCTCATCAGCGTGACCTTTCAGGATGGCATCTTAAGCCCATCTCCGTCAGCTCTCCTTAACAACCTCGAGTCTAGCGTCGACTCGTTCCCGGTCTCCACCTCCAAATGGCATCGTAAGCCCATTCCGCATCATCCTGTGAGGTGCAAATTTCAGGTGTACTCGTTGTTCATCTTCTACCTCCGGTCACAGACAAGCATGTCAATCTAACCCCATTACAAGAAGATTGAGCGAGGCATGTCATACCCAAAATTTTCCTCCATCTACTGAGATTTCATACATCCATACTCGAGGATTCCTCGAGTTGATCGGACAAACTCTCTCTAGACAATCAACGAACTAGGGTTTGGTATCTCTCAAGTCAGATGGTTTCCAACATCTCCAATGGCTTTCATGCCTCCTCATATGCTTCAGATTCTCCATGTCAAGTTTCAAGCTTCCTGATCAAGTTTCCTCAGACGATTGCTCGGATGGTTGAAATCGGGGTGTATTGGACAAAAGTCAGCGTGGTCAACATCTGATCAAAACTTCGATTTTTGGTCAACATCCTCATTTTGAAGTTACATTCATCATTTGATCAAGGGTTGATCATGATTCATCAAGAAAACTCAAGATTTGCTCGAAAGTTTTAAATTAGGGTTTCGGATGAAAAGTCAACTAAACTTTGTTGATCATAACTTTCTCATACTTTCTGGAAATTTTCCACCACCTCTTGTTTTGAAGAAATTCAATTCTCTACAACTTCATGTCTCACAAGAATGTCCAAAACTTCATTTGAGAGGTATAGCTCGAAACATTCAGGTCTTTTCAAAGTCAACAAAAGTCAACTTTTGTTTTGAAGATATATTGAGCATGGTAACTCCAATTGAGATGAGACCAAAGACATTGGTTAGAGGACTCTTAGAGCTTTCCAAAAGTCCAAGAACACTCAAAATGTGGAAAATTGAGCAAGTTACACCATACAAGTTGGGCAATTTTGAATGCTGAGAGAGTACTTCAAAAATCAAAAACTTTGCAAATGGGCCTACTTTCTTCATAAACTTGTTCCTCATACAATTGGAACATCAAAGCCAATACAATTTTTATTTTATTTTTCTATTTAATTTGGAATTTATTCATTTAAATACAAATTAAATTCAAAATAATATAAAATCAAATTAATTGCAAATTGATTTTATCTTTTCCTTGCATCCAAGTAACTCAACAAAGCCAGCAATTTCGAAATTGGATTGATATGGCAAGATTGGATTGAAAATTAATCAAAATTTGAAAATTTGATTTTGTAATCAAATTTGATTTGCATTGATTAATGATGATTTCTTCCTCAAATCGCTCAATTCCATCCATATAAATACACAATGCATAGCACATGATTGAGACGAAAATTGCTCCAAACCCTAGTTTCAACTCAAAAATTCGTGACCTTCAAGCAAGCGTTCGTTGATTGACTTGTTTCAAGTGGTTTTGAGCATCCAAATACATTCATTGCCATCCCTGAATGATCCGGACCTTTACTTCATTCAAAACCATCAGTGCAAAATCCGAAATCGGTTTGTTCTTGAAAATTTTGAAATCGTGTTTTATCATTCATGCATTATTAACATGATTTGTTGTTGTTTTTAATGGTTAGTGAGTTGTTTGCAAGCGATCGGGTTGTTCAATTAGTTTCCATGGCTGAATCGTGTTACACCATAGTTAGGGTTCACGAGCTCGAATTAGGGCTTTGCTTAAATGGAAAAATTGGACCAAGACGTACCATTGAACTCGGGATGACACGAGAACCATGGTTTCAAATATTATTTATATTGTGTGTGCTGCATTTTGATATGTGAGGACCTTGCGTCGAACAAAGGCAAGCCGCTAAATTCAAATTCAAATCCCGGAAAAGGCCCGGATAAGCGGCGAAGGCGGCCCGGCGGCGATGTTATTTCAAACTATCCGGGTTTCAAGCGATGCATGCGCTGGCGCCGTTGGTCAACATATCGAGTTTCAAGGTTTGAAAGGATGTCTCAATTCGATTCTGGTTCAGACAATCTTTTTTTTCTTTTCAAACTCATTATTTTCATATTTTCATTATTTTAATATTTTCATTCTATTTTAATTATTTTCATATTTTTTACCTATGCATTAAAAATTACCAAAAAATATTTTTCTTTTTACATTATTTTCATAAAATCTTTATTTAATTTATAAAATTAAAATATATTTTTGCATGCATATTTATTTTATTTTAATTTAACATTTAAATCATATTAAATTAGTTTTTAATTATTAAATACATTTAAAAATTCCAAAAATTATTTTAGTATATTTATCTTATTTCCATGTACATAATTTTTCTCATATTAAAATTTGCATTTTTCTAACATTTTCTCTTATTTCAATTTCATCATATTTCCGATTTTCTTATCTTTCACGGGTTGCTCCGATTGGACGTTTTCTTTTTATCTTTTATTTTTTTCCAATAATGTAATTGCTCATGGGATGTAATAGTTAATTAGGCTTTATTTTCCGCATTTTAATTATGTATACCCAAAGCCATGTAATAGCGTAGGTTTACCTTTCGCACCTTTACATTCCGCATTTTACTTTCTCCTTTTATGATTGCTAGTAATAAGGCGTGTATGGCAAGATAATAATTGGACATAGCTCACTTTAATTTTCAAGATAAAATATCGAATTTGACACACTTCTCACACCACGCACCTTAGGGTAATTCTCTCTCGTGCCTTCGATTCAAAATGGTCATGTCCCTCGAGCGTGAGGTATTCTAGCACCGTTGCCTTCAAACAAATCATCATAGTCCCCGATACAAGATCATAAGACCCGCGATGTCGCCTCGAATACATGATCTTGACCCTCGATTGTCGCCTACGAAAAATGATGATAGTCCCCGAATGTGCTAGGATACTTCCTACAAGTTGCTTCTGATGACCATCCGATGTCCCGAATGTCCGCTTACATCCAGATGGAGCTACCTACTAACTAATGGTATGGCTAAGCTATTCTAAAGGAATGTGAAATACAACGACCAATTAGGTGGGTAAATAAGTCTAGTTGCTTGCTCTATCAAATGCTTTCACACACACTTTTTTCAAAGTTCAAACTTCTTTTCAAAAAGCGAAACATTTAGAACACTTTGTATACTTCTACATGAGTCATTACAAAGTCAAAGCGAAATGCCTTTTCAAAACATTTTGTCAAACACACAGGAAAGCAATTTTAAAAAGTTATCTAAAGCAACTAAGAGCCGTAGAATAACTACGGATGGAAAGGTGCTAATACCTTCCCTTTATAACCATTCTCCGAACTAGAATCTAACGAAGGTCTTTTACTTTTACCTTCCCTTAATTGGATAAAAATAAAAGTCGGTGGCGACTCTTGCTTTATCACATTTGGATACAAAAATCCTACAAAGTCGAGTTCAAGTATCACAGGCTGGCGACTCTGTGAGGGCACTCCAAAAGAGAGAATTGCCTTGGGATTTCTAGATAACCTTTAATGCTTTGATTGATTTATGCTTTATCTTTAAGGGTTGCTTGGGTATTATATTGTTGGGGGATCTACACCGGATCGGGGTTTCCTTTTAGGTAAGTAGCATTAGATCATTGCGGCCAGTTAGGCGATATAACTACAGCGGTCAACATGATGGCTTCTACGTTAGCGACACTTTGGTGCCCGTATATTTAAGTTGAAGAAAGTATTTGGCTTCAAGTGGTGTCATCATCGCTAACTAAACTTTTAGAACCTTAATTGACCCATCTTGGCCATTAGAAGGTAGTGAGATGGCGGCTTTGGGTGAACGAGGGTTGGTTGATACTCGATAAGCTCATTGAGATCAGACTTTTGGGACATTTTCGATCGACCAGGCGTCGTATTGAAATAAGCGCCTGAGAAAGATCAATGATATGAGATTCCTAGAACCGGTTACTATTATAGGGCGGGATGAACCAACTCAAACTTTTGGTGGGTAATCACCTATACCTCATGCAAGCCTTAACCCTAGGCTCATTGTGTGAATTGTTTGTGTGTGCTAAACATGACATCATGACATCATTCGCATTGCATATCATTTCTAACTATTTCAAGGACCTAGGTTTATCTTTGCTTGTTTTGTAGGGATTATGGCTTCTAGAAAGACTATCGAATCAACTTCATGGGTATCCCTTCTCAACTCAAAATTGGTTTGAGAAATTCCGACCATGCAGTTCATCAAAGACATGGTTATCTTTGATTTGGTTATCTCGGTTTGAAGAAGATATGATGCATGTCCTATTCGAGTTCTTTGATCAAAACACCATTGCTTTACATTCCGATTATCGGTTGGTTCCTACCTTGGAAGAGTTCTCTAAGCTACTTGGGTACCTATTCTTGACCAAATGCCATTCACCGGTCTAGAAAAGGTTCCTAGTCTGAACATACATCGACTTTGCATCTTAAGCGCTGGATATTGAAGCCAATTGGGAAACTAGAAGTGGAGTTAAGGGTTTACTTTCCAAGTTCTTAATTAAGCCGAGAATTCCTCAAAGTTATGAGTTTCCATGCATTTGAAAACATTGTTGCCTTGCTAATTTATGGTTTGGTTCTATTTCTT
Source organism: Vicia sativa (assembly GCA_021764765.1). Taxonomy (NCBI): domain Eukaryota; kingdom Viridiplantae; phylum Streptophyta; class Magnoliopsida; order Fabales; family Fabaceae; genus Vicia; species Vicia sativa. The sequence goes on from CM038795.1 coordinate 4,799,860, forward strand.
TCGGATCAATTCATAGATGTCAATGCCATCAAGTTGTTTCTTACCCGCAATCATGCCTACTTTACTTGGAGACATCCATTCTCTCCACACTCGTTACTAGCGACAAGGAACTCTCATGTGTTGTATCCGTTACTTTCAAGGTGGTTTATTCGCACCTTCCTCCATCGATTTTGAAGAATGAACAAAGGTTGAGATGGTCTCAAGTAATGTCACTCTCTCATTCGGATATCCGTTGGAATCTTTCTCAAAAGGACTTCACATTCATTGAGCGTTGTGGAGAATTCCCTAATGTACCACTACTTGGTATAAGGGGGTATTACTTACAACCCTTCTCTAGCTCTCGTCGGTTTGGTTTTGCTCGAAAGATGGTCCATGATATGCTTCTCCAAGATATTGTGTTCGACTACAATCACGATCTCGAATTACGGCGAAGGTTCATACATGCTTGGGGCATGGTAAAGAAGACGATACCAAGACTTTGGGGCACCGAACTCCATTCCTTGGGAACCTTACCTGGGTGCGAGCTCGAGCTCAAACCTCATGATGCCATTCACGCTGTTTCAGTAATTATGGAACACATTGCTATGGTGGCGTACCTATCTTTATTCTCCATCGACATGCCTACTGATTTTGAAGACTTGAAGAGATCTGGATTCAACTAAAAGAAGAAGGGATACCTTTGAAGCTCGATGTTGGCGAGAAGAAAGTTCTAGAGTTGACGAAGCTACTTCACGAGGCGAAAACATCAGCTTACATCGGCACCAAGAGGAAGCGCCCATGGGGACTTAGAGCTTTAGGATTTTATGTTTTCTTTTATTGTTTGAACTATCTTTTGTACTTAAAAGAAAAGAATAATAATGAGAAGTACTAATAAATGTTTGTTCATTGCTTGTTTAACAAATTTAAATCTCTAGGTCCTTGAAAACATTGCATTGCATTCGCATAAACATTGCATATCATAGCATAACATTGCATCACGGTACATTGGAGATTGGTTTTCTCATTTGCTCGCTATTTATTTTAGCGAAATGGCTCTTGAACAGTCGTCAATCTCGAGCCGAGAATGGGTTTATTGAGATGTTCCTGACTTGGTCCAAGGCCGAAGATCGAAGAAGCTCATCAAGAAGAAGGTTGTTGGTCTCCTCACATGGGTAGGCGTTTCAAAGGGGTCCTAAAGTGGTCGGCCATTGAGCTCTCTGGAGGAAGTGTCCATGCAGGGGGTACAGGGTGATGAAGGTGAGCCAAAAGAGGGAGGAGGATCGATCTGATATAGCCAATACTCGATGAAGATGACAAGTACAAACAACTTGAAGACCGTCGAATCTTTGTGGAAAACTTGAAAAATAGGTGGAATTTTGATGATCACGAGTCTTGTTCCTAGTGTTGTGATTCCTCCCAATTCAAAGTTCCTACTTTTGCTAAGTATGATGGTGTGTCTTGCCCTAATGCATTTGAAGTCCTATGTCGAGATCAATCCCCTGCGATGACGAGAAAGTTGTGGATGCACTATTTTCAAGAGAGTTTGTCGGAACTCGGTTGGAATGGTACTATCGGCTAGAGAATGACCGTATCCGTACTTGGAGTGATTTGGTGATGCTTTCTATGGCAGTATAAGTACAATCTTTGAATTGACACCCACTCGCATGCAACTACAAAGCATGTCTATGGGTCGTGACGAGAAGTTCAAGGTATGCTCGAAGTGGAGAGATCTAGCGAGGCGAGTTCAACCACCCTTGTCGATAGGGAGTTGGTTGATATGTTTATGGGAACCTGTGAGGCCCATTCTTCAATCATCGATTGGAAATCTTCATCCGGATTCACCGAGTTGATATTGATGATGACAGGCTGGTATCAGAGTGGGAAGATTCATGTAGAGACATCTTCAATCTTTGCGAAGAGATCTTTTGGTTGCTAAGAAAAGCCAATCTTGTGTATGGTCGAGAAAAGCCGAGCCAAGACCGACCGTGCTCTCGTCACAGCAAGGCGGTTGTGATCTCGATCCTACATCGGCCTGACCTCGTGAGGAGCAGCAGCGTAGCCGAGCAGCCACGAAGGCAGTTCACGAAGATCAACATGCCATTGTCGCCAAGCCTTGCAACACATGTTGAAGCGGTGATTACCTTGAGGATCCTCCTCGAATGTCAACACTTCCTCTCCAGTACAATCCTAATGCTAAGTGTGCTTACCATTCCAGCCGAGGGCGACAACGACAATTGTTGGGCTCACGAAGAACAAGATTCAAGATATGATTGAAGCTAAGCAGTTGAGTTTGATCCTCTGTTGAGACTCGAATGTGATCAACGCCTGCCTAACCATGACAAGAGTTCCAATCTTTGTTGGTGACGACTTATGTTTTCAACATAGATGACTTGACCATTCCTCGATGGTATTAAGAAGAATTTGTTGCAAGCGGTGTCGATCGGGATGCCAGAGGATTGGTTGGTGCCATCGCGCGATGGTTGTGCTTGGTTGAAGACGTGTTCGGTGCATGATGGATAACCGTGAGATACTATTTGAAACCACACATGCTTGGTGTGTGAAGAAATGTCTAAGTTGAAGATTGACAATGCGAGCGAAAGCTGTACCATCGTGTGGGATACCTTGGGGCGCCAGTGGAAGAAATGATTACATGGTGAAGTACTTGTCACAGAGTTACAAGATTCCTATTGAAGATGTTAAAGCGGCCGGATGGGGTTGATTTCCCAGAAGACTATCTTGATGTTAACACTATAAGTTTCCTCGTGATCTGTGCCTAAAGTGGCACCTCTCATTATCACTTCTCCAAGGCGGTTCCATATTCCTCGACAAGGCTATCCCTTGGAATTATGGGTGATTTTACTATCATGGCGTCAAGCAAGATCCTCGACCATTGAAGATCTTCTGTTGAAGTTTCATTCATTGACACATCAGGATCAAGTAAGGTGACGAGCCGGAAGGTATTCTCTCAGATTTCTCCTCCAAAGACACTGCGACTCCACTCGCATTCCGCTACTCAATCAATATCCGCTAGGGGAAAGAACGGTGACTCATCCCTTTCGACCGAGTACCAGGAAGTTCGAAGACACCTCGAACAAGAAATGGAGAAATCGAAGATCATCAAGAAGAGTGACTACAATGTTGTGGAGCAGTTGGGACGAGACTCGTCCAAGATCTCCATGCTTGCTCTGCTCTTGTGCTCGAGGCTCATACTAATGCCTTGGTGAAGTTTACGAAGAATGCTCATGCCGCAAGACACTACTCTTGATCAATTCGAAGTTTGTATTGCTAGCACGGCTGCCAACAACGGCCTAGGCTTCGATCTTGATTTGACTCCTGCGGAAAGAAACATAACAAAGCCTTGCACATCTACATTGAATGCAAGGCTACACTATCTCATGTTTTGGTGGATCTGGTTCTGCTCTGAATATCCTTCGGCGCTTTTGATCGACTTGATGTCGAAGGGTTGGTTACGAGACGGTGACATAATCGTGAGAGCTTTTGATGGTTCTAAGCGAACGATGCTTGGAGAGCTCACTCTGCTGTTAAAGTCGGTTCCCGGACTTTTGACTCCACTTTCTTTGTCATGGACATCCGTCCGCCTCTTACCTACTTGGGCGCCCTTGGATACATGGAAGCGTACCTCACCTTACATCGAGCTGAAATACGGTGAAAGGGAAGGTTGTCACGGTATGTGGTGAAGAAGAGTATATGGTCGGTCATCTGATCATTCCGCTATCTCGAGATGGAGGGTGAATTCTTGAGACTCCTGTCAAGCTTTTGAAACAATACCCAGAGTCATGCACAGTGACTCTCTGTCCTCTGAAGTTGCTAAGTTCACCTAGGATGGCCTCTTTGAAAGATGCTCAAGCTCTTGTTGAACAAGGAGATAGTGCTATTTGGGGTCAGCTCACGATCTTCCTTTCAAATTTGACAAGGCGGTTTAGGCTTCACCATCAAGGTCGGAAGATGATCGCCATGAGCGTGCCGGCGTGACTTCCTTTCGCATCGGCAGTGGAATCCATGCTATAGAAGGCGGCGACGGCCGACGCCGGCAAGTGGATCTTCCACTCGGATCATGGGCTCGACAATTGGAAGCGACGTCATACCAATCTCCTTTAGCGGGAGTAATTGCTCTTGTTTTGTTTTGCTTTTCGTATTTCTTTATGTTTTGAACAATAAACTTTGAAAGCCTAGTGCCTTGCGGGGCATCATGGCTCGTTCGAGGGTTTTTATCTGTCGTTTTGTATTTTCATTCAATAAATCGTTGGACTTTTGCATTCAATTGTTTGTTTTCTTTCTTTACTTTATCACCTTCAAAAGCTATGTGTTTCTTACACACACCCGTGATACACTGCGAATCACTCGAATCTAGTTAATATGACTATGCTAGTGCTAAATATGACTTGATAATCCGATCTACCAAGCCGAAGGCGAAAGTGAGGAAGATTGTGAAGTGCCGGAGAACTTGCGGTTACTCTGACCAAAAGGAGTTATCTGACCACGAAGAAACAAGTTGAGGTTGTGAATTTGGTACTAACGAAGAACAGAAAGAGATCAAGATAGGGCGGGTCTTGAGAACAGTGTTAAAAGGTTGATTCAGATGCTCGAGAGACTATGTTGAGGTTTTGCTTGGTCATACGAACATGCCTGGTTTAGACATTGATATTGTGGTACATTCTTGCAACAAGAAGGTTTTCTCGATTGAAACGAAGGTTCGTCGTGTCGTCTGAGATGTCGGAGAAAATCAAAGCCGAAGTTATGAAAGCGATTCAGCAGGTTTCTTTGTCACCTCTTATCCCGATTGGATTGCTAATGTGGTACCGTGCCTAAGAAGGATGGTAATGCGAATGTGTGTGATTACGAGAGATCTGAACAAAGCGAGTCAGAAAGACGATTTCCCACTTCCTCATATTGATGTTACGGTTGACAACACCGCTCGGCATAGGGTTTTCTCCTTCATGGATGGTTTCTCCGGTTACAATGGATCAAAATGGCTCTGAAGACATGGAAGACTACTTTTGTTACGGTGGGGCACTTTACGCTACAAGGTTATGCCGTTCGGATGAGCGCCACTTATCATGCTATGGTGACATTATTTCATGACATGATTCATCACGAGATAGAGGTCTCGTCGGCGACATGATAGCTCGATCGGTGAAGAAGAACATCTTGATCATTTGCGAAAACGTTTGACAGTTGAAGAAATGCAGTTGAGACTTAATCTAACAAGTGCACCTTTGGAGTCGGATCGGAAAACTCCTAGGGTTTGTAGTCGATGGAAGGTATTGAAGTTGATCATAAGGTTAAAGCTATTCAAGAGATGCGGCTCCCTTACCGAGGAAGTCGGAGGTTTCTTGGGCGATTGAACTACATTGCGATTCATTGCACCTAAGCGCACTTGTGAGCCAATCTTCAAGTTACTTGAAAGATCAAGTAGTGGAATGGAACAGCGAGTGCCGGATCGCTTTTGAAAAATCAAGGAATACCTACGAGAATCCTCTATCCGATGCTTTGCCAAAGGAAGACCTCTTATCATGTACTTGACGGTGTTAGAGAACTCAATGGGTGTGTGTTGGGGCAACATGGCAGTGCAGTCGAAAAGAGCATGCAATATACTACCTTAGCAAAAAGTTTACCGGTGAAACAAGATACTCACGGCTCGAGAAAACTTTAGCAACTGGCTTGAAATTGCTTTCAGACTAAGGCGGTATATGTTGACTCACACTTGTTGATTTCAAGATGGATCAGATAAAATACATCTTTGAGAAACCAGCTCTCTCGGAAGAAGCAAGATGGCAAATGATCTTGACGAGTATGACATCGGTACACTTCTCGAAAGCGATCAAAGGAAGTGTGGTAGCGATCATTTGGCTCATCAAGCCGTAGATGACTATGATCTATCGATTCAATTTCAGACGAAGATGTTCTACTAGTTACAGATTAGAAGAACCAGGCCAGACGAAGGACACGAACAAGGATCCCGATGGACTATGGTTTTGATGGAGCCTCAAGCACTTGGCAATGGCATTGGCGCCATCATTACATCCCTGACGTGACGCCTTTCACCGCGATTATGTTTGGTTGCACTAACAACGGCGAGTCTGAAGCGTGCATCATGGGTATCAAAGCTGCTATTGACTTAAGAATCAAGTTCTTACAAGTGTATGGAGACTCGACTTTGGTGATCGATCGGATAAAAGGCGAGTGGGATACGAAGCATCGAATCTCATTCCATATCGAGCATGTTACAGTTTGATTCCTTACTTGAAGAGATTACTTTTGATCACATTCCACGAGAAGAGAATCGGTTGGCGGAGCATTGCTACTATGTCATCTATGTTCAAGGTCGGATGGGACAGGCTCCCGGATCATCATTGAGGTTCGACGAACCGGTATTGTTATGAGCTTGATACGGAAAACCTTGGTACTATGGCGTGAAGAGGTATCTTGAGACTCGGGAATATCCAGGGGCATACATATTAAAGTTCATGAGAAGATTTGCTTCCAAATTCTTTCCGGCAGCGACATCTTATACAAAGCCTTGACCCGACTTGTGCTTACTCATTGTATAGACCAGAGAACATGTGCGTATCATGGAAGAGAAGAGTTACATTTGGTACCCTCCGATTGGACACACCATGGCTAAGAAGATTTTGAGCAGGGTTACTATTGGTCCACCATGGAGGCGATTGTCACCGTATGCTCGATCTTGTCACAAGTGCGGTTATCTTGACAAAGTGCCGTACCTCCGGTACCTCACGAATGTTTAACTTCTCCTGGCCTTTTGCAATGTGGGGCATTGACATGATTGGAGAGATTAAGCCCACGGCTTCAATGGACATCGTTTCATCCTTGTGGCAATTGACTATTTCACCAAGTGGGTAGAAGCGCCTCGTATGCATCATTACCAAGAATGTTGTGGCTCGATTCATCAAACATAATCTTATCATCGGTATGGCACTCCAGAAAGGATTATCACGAGATAACGGTTCCAATCTCAACAATAAGATGATCACCGAACTCTGCAGGTTCAAGATCAAGCATCACAACTCTTCTCCATATCGGCCTAAGATGAATGGTGCGATGGAAGCCGACAAGAACATTAAGAAGATTATCTGAGAAGATGGCGTGACTTACAAAGATTGGCATGAGATGTTACCATTTGCTCTTCATGGTTATCGCCTTCTGACACGAACATCAGCGAGGGCAACCCCTTCTCTCTTGTATCGGTATGGAAGCCGTCTTACCCATCGAGGTTGAGATACCCTCGACGGAGTCCTCCGGGAGGCGAGTTAGATGAAGGCGATTGGGTTCGAGACTCGCCTTGACAGTTAATTTGATTGATGAGAAATGACTCGCATCCATACGCCATGGACAGATTATCGACGAATGATCGAGCATTTAACAAGAAGGTCAAGCAAGGTCTACCAAGTCGGTGATCTAGTAGTCAGCGCATCATTCTTCCACAGGTGATCGAGGGGCAAATGGACTCCCACCTATGAGGGACCATTTGTAGTCAAAGGCAGATATTTTCGGTGACTATGATAGCACCATGGATGGTGAAGACTTCCACACCACGTGAGCAGAGACATAGTCAAAAATACTACATAAAAGAGACCCGCTAGGTCGGCGAACCTAGGCAAAAATAAGGGCATCTGGCGAACCAAAAGGTTCGGGCAAAAATAAAGGATATATACAAAACATGTACCGGCAAGTCGAAAACACGAAAAGGCGGCTTGGGCAAAAAGGGTATCATTGGTGAAAACCGAAAGGCGGTCTAGGCAAAAGTTAGGGATTTAAGCGTCACGACTATGTCTCTTCGGATCATACCTTCCGGACTACTATCGACATTCAAGGTTCAAATGGCGAAGATCGATCTACTCACTTTCTACGGCGAGGAGATGAGATAGTTGAAATATATGAGTACTAGCATAGTTGGAACTTAAGATTGTTTCATATAGCTTTTACCTTTCTTGTGTACAAACTACTTGGCCGCCACCTTTCAAATAAATCAACTTCTTTCTCTTTACAATTTCTTGTTGCAATAAGTCAACGTTTGCTTTGAATGATTATACATTGACAATAAAAATCTCTCGCAAACATACGAAAAGTGAATATGCAAAAGTACTTACTACGGTTCGGGAATTGGGATGATGAAAGTCAAATAGTTCCCAGCGAGCATAAGGTGTCACTCACAACACACCCCCCACCGAGAACAACGTTACATCGGTCTCAAGCGGTAACTGCCGTCCCCGGCGGATATTTCTCAATCTCCTCCCTTCGGCAGCGGTATCCGGACTCGAGCTTGGTGGAGATAGTGCATCGGAGAAATACCACCTTTATTCCCGGCCGGAGATTACAAGCGGACTCTAGACTCTTCAAGCCGGTCTCGGCAACCATCAAATGTTCTCCAGTGAGATCTACACTCGGAATCCCAGTGGGCGTCTCTTAAATTTCCTCGGCGAGGATCTACATACAAGGTCCTCAACGGATCGCCTCCCGGACTCTCCTCGGCGGGGTCTATATGAGATCTCCGACAACGAGCCTCAATCTCTACCTCCTCGACAATATCTAGGCCCAGACTTGGTCGAGATAGTGCATCGGAGGAATCCAGGATATCTTCTTCTCCTTCAAAGCGGGGTTCTCCTACTCTCAATTCCCAGGCGAGAAGTTAGAAATCTTCAAGCAGAATATCGCATCTTCTTCAAGATGGATATGTTTTGAAATATCCAACATTCATCATTCATACATTTTTCATAAAGTCATAATTCATGCATATGTCATTCATATACATATCATGCATCATACTTTGCATAAGACTAACAAATATTCTATCAAAGTTTCTCTTGTTTCTCCAGCAGTGCGATCATACGTATGACAGTTAGGATTAAACCCGGTAAGCGGGAAAACTATCGAACCGCCTTATAGCAGGTCGAGTTAAGCCCGAGCCGGCGGAAAACTATCGAAAACCCGCCTCCGGCGACGGTCAGGATTAAGCCCGAACCGGCGGGAAAACTATCAAAAGACCACCTACGGTTATCCTCAGATAACGGCAATGGATCAACACGATGCTGACGGAAGCTATCCACATTCTGCCAACTACAATCTCTCCCGAATGTCGCACGAATTTATTACGATTATCAGCAGCTCACGAGTCTAGCGTCGGCTCGGTTGCCTTGGATGGCATCTTAAGCCCATCTCATTATTATCAACATTGCTTCACACCGAATCTTGCATATGGTTAAAAATCAATACAAACCAATAACTTCATTCAAAGATGAGCACGAAGTCTAACGTCACGACTCCTCAGGATGGCATCTTAAGCCCATCTCCGTTCCTTCACTTCCGGGAACATCTACGAGCTAGCGTCGGCTCACTCCCAGCATGACCTTTCAGATGGCATCTTAAGCCCATCTCGAACTCTATTAACAACCTCGAGTCTAGCGTCGACTCGTTCCCCAGCGAAGTCTCCAACTTCTCCAAATGGCATCGTAAGCCCATTCCCATCATCCACCCGAGGCGAGTGCAAATTTTAGGTGTACTCGGTGTTCAATCATCTTCTACCTCCGGTCACGAAGACAAGCATGTCAATCTAACCTTCGGTACAAGAAGATTGAGCGAGGCATTTGTCATACCCAAAATTTTCCCTCCATCTATTCAAAGATTTCATACATCCATACTCAAGTTCCTCGAGTTGATCGAGACAAACTCTCTCTGAGACAATCAACCCAAACTAGGGTTTGGTATCTCTCAAGTCAAGATGGATTTCCAACATCTCCAATGGCTTTCATGCCTCCTCATATGCTTCAAAGATTCTCCATGTCAAGTTTCAAGCCTCACAAGTCAAGTTTCCTCGAACAATTGCTCGGATGGTTGAAAATCGGGTGTATTGGACAAAAAGTCAACGTGGTCAACATACGATCAAAACTTCGATTTTGGTCAACATCCTCATTTTGAAGTTACATTCATCATTTGATCAAGGGTTGATCATGATTCATCAAGAAAACTCAAGATTTGCCCAAAAGTCAAACTTTCTAAATTAGGGTTTCAGATGAAAAGTCAACTAAACTTTGATGATCATAACTTTCTCATACTTTCTCAAAATTTTTCACCACCTCTTGTTTTGAAGGAAATTCAATTCTCTACAACTTCATGTCTCACAAGAATGTCCAAAAATGCTTCATTTGAGAGGTATAGCTCGAAACATTACAGTCATTTTCAAAGTCAACAAAAGTCAACTTTTTGTTTTGAAGATATTTTGAGCATGGTAACTCCAATTGAGATGAGACCAAAGACATTGGTTAGAGGACTCTTAGAGCTTTCAAAAGTCCAAGAACACTCAAAATGTGGAAAATTGAGCAAGTTACACCATCTACAAGTTGGGCAATTTTGGAAGAATACAGAGAGATACTTCAAAAATCAAAAACTTTGCAAATGGGCCTACTTTTTCTTCATCCAAACTTGTTCCTCATACAATTTGGAACATCAAAGCCAAAGCCACGAATTTTTATTTTATTTTCTATTTAATTTGGAATTTATTCATTTAAATACAAATTAAATTCAAAAATAAAGTATAAAATCAAAATTAATTGCAAATTGATTTTTCTCTTTTCCTTGGCATCCAAGTAACTCAACAAAGCCAACAAATTTCGAAAATTGGATTGATATGGCAAGATTGGATTGAAAATTAATCAAAATTTGAAAATTTGATTTTGTACAAAATCAAATTTGATTTGCATTGATTAATGATGATTTCTTCCTCAAATCACTCAATTCCATCCAATATAAATACACAATGCATAGCACATGATTAAGAGACGGAAGAATTGCTCCAAAACCTAGTTTCAAACTCAAAATTCGTGACCTTGACAATTGGCGGTCATTGATTGACTTGTTTCAAGTGGTTTTGAGCATCCAAATACATTCATTGCCATCCAGATCGATCGGACCTTTACTTCATTCAAAACCATCGAGTGCAAAATCAAGAAATCGGTTTGTTCTTGAAAATTTTGAAATCGTGTTTATCATTCATGCATTATTAACATGATTTGTTGTTGTTTTGTTGTTAGTGAGTTGTTTGCAAGCGATCTGGGTTGTTCAATTGGATTTCCATGGCACAGAAAGTGTTACATAGTTAGGGTTCTGACTCGAATTAGGGCTTTGCTTAAATGGAAAAATTGGCCAAGAGACGTACCATTGAACTCGGGATGACTCGAGGAATCGAACCATGGTTTCAAATATTATTTATATTGTGTGTGCTGATTTTTGATATGCTAGAGGACCTTGCGTCGAACAAAGCCGGCGCTAAATTCAAAAATTCAAATCGAGAGAGCATTTGGATGGCAGCGAGGAAGCCGGCGGCGTGTTATTTCTCAAACTATCCGGTTTCAAACAGTCATACGCTTAGCTCGGTTGGTCAACATATCGAGTTTTCAAGGTTTGAAAGGATGTCTCGATTGATTCTGGTTCGGACAATCTTTTTCTTTTCAAACTCATTATTTTCCATATTTTCATTATTTTAATATTTTATTCTATTTTAATTATTTTCATATTTTTACCTATGCATTAAAAATTACCAAAAATATTTTCTTTTTACATTAGTTTATAAAATCTTTATTTAATTTATAAAATTAAAAATATCTTTTTGCATGCATATTTATTTTATTTTGATTTAACATTTAAATCATATTAAATTAGTTTTAATTACTAAAATACATTAAAAATTCCAAAAAATTATCTTAGTATATTTATCTTATTTCCAATGCATTAATTTTTCTCATATTAAAATTTGCATTTTTCTAACATTTTCTCTTATTTCAATTTCATCATATTTCCATTTTCTTATACTTTCACAGTTGCTCCGATTCGGACGTTTCTTTTTATCATTCTATTTTCCAATAATGTAATTGCTCATGGGTTGTAATAGTTAATCTAGGGCTTTATTTTCCGCACTCTAATTATGTATACGCTGAAAGCCATGTAATAGCGTAGTTTACCTCTTTTCCTTTACATTCCGCATTTTACTTTCCGCACCTTTATCAATTGCTAGTAATTAGGCGTGTATGGCAAGATAATAATGGACATAGCTCACACTAATCTTCAAGATAAATATATCGATTTGACACACTTCTCACACACGCACCTTAGGGTAATTCTCTCGATGCCTTTCGATTCAAAATGGTCATGTCCTCGAGCGTAGAGGTATTCTAGCACCGGTGCCTTCAAACAAATCATCATAGTCCCTTCGATACAAAGATCATAAGACCCACGATGTCGCCTCGAATACATGATCTTGACCCGATTGTCGCCTACGAAAAATGATGATAGTCCTTCGAATGTGCTAGGATACTTCCTACAAGTTGCTTTCTATGACCATCCGATGTCCCTTCGATGTCCCGCTTACATCCAAGAATGGAGCTACCTACTAACTAATGGTATGGCTAGCGCTATTCTAGAGGAATGTAAATACAACAAAACGATTAAGGTGGGTAAATAAGTCTTTAGTTGCTTGCTCTATCAAATGCTTTTCACACCACACACTTTTTTCAAAGTTCAAACTCTTTTTCAAAAAACATTTCGAACACTTTGTATACACTCTACATGAGTCATTACAAAGTCAAAGCGAAATGCCTTTTCAAAACATTTTGTCAAACACATGAGAAAGCAATTTTAAAAAGTTATCTAAGAGCAACTAAGAGCCCGTAGAATAACTACGGATGGAAAGGGTGCTAATACCTTCCCTTTTCATAACCATTCTCCCGAACTCGAATCTAACGAAGGTCTTTTTCTTACTTTTACCTTCCCTTAATTGGATAAAAATAAAAGTCGGTGGCGACTCTTGCTATCCGCACATTTGGATACAAAAATCCTACAAAGTCGAGTTCACCGTATCACAATGTGGCTGCAAAAATTTATGGCATAACAAGAAGAAGAACAGACCTAATAAGCCAATGTCGAAAGCGGTCATCAATATTGGGGTCAACATCAAGATCGAGAGAAACATGAATAAGAAGTTTCAAAGATGGAATGTCACCATTGTGGAAGATTTGGACACATAAAATCCTTACGCTATAGACTACATGGATACCCTAATCGGACTCCACAATGTTAAGCCTCAGAAACGACCAGGTACCACACTCAAAAGTGGAAGAAGGCGCAACATTGATAGCTCACACTTCTCTTAGGTATGCGCCAAGGAAGATTGGTACTTTGACAGTGGGTGTTCAAGCATATGAGCTGAATAAAAATCTCTTGAATAATGTCAAACCTCATTCTACAAACTTTGTTACTTTTGGAGATGGAGCTAAAGGAGAAATCAAAGGTGTTGGAAACTTGATTTGCTCTGGAGTTCCAAACCTAAATGGAGTGTTGTGGTGGTAAAGGCTTGTAATCTCATAAACATAAGTCAGCTGTGATATGGGATTCAAAAGTCAACTTCACTAAGTCGAATGTCTTGTAATCAATAATAACAAGAAGTGGTTATGAGGAGGTGGATCAAAGGACAAGCGCTACATGTGGGAATTAGAGAACACCAGCACGTCTTACGTGTGCTCTATGGACAAATATGAAAAGGAGGTAAAATTGTGGCACCAAAAACTTGACCATCGCATCTCGGAGGAATGAAAAAGATCATCTATGGAGGTATCGGAGGATACCAAGACTCCATATTGATGAGGTGCATTGGTGAGTGTGGGTTGGAAAGCAAACTGAATGTCACACGATATCTAGACATCGACCACTTCTAAAGTGCTGAGCTCTACACATGGATTTGATGGGGCCTATCACGAGTTGAAAGTCTTGGTGGAAAAAGATATGCTTATGTTGTTGTGGATGATTTTCAGTTTACGGATAAACTTCATCGAAAAATCGATGTGTTTGATGTTTTTAAAGAGTTATGCAAAAGACTTAAAATTCACGGCAGCGATCGTGATGTCACAGAGAATGTTATGACACGATGTCGGACACTCACTTAACAATTCACACAATAAATTTAGCGAAGAAAACACAATAAATTGTTTACCCAATTCGGTGTCTAACTACACCAACATCCGGGGACTACCAAGCCGGGGAGGAAATTCACTATTAGTAGAATTAATCCGGAATAAACCAACCAGTTTATCTTTCACTTAAAACCTAATGCAACTTCAATCTAAGTCCTACTTAGACACGAGTTCCAACTCACTCCCCTCAATCACAGCAGTGATATTAACCTATTGAATAATTGAATTCTGAAGACACACTTCAATAAACTATCTTGATTTTGCTTCAAAGCTTTAATCAAGAGACAAAACACTCGTGCTTCAAAGCTTTGAGTGGTAAACTACCCTTACAAACAAATCCTAGTCCAAGGCAGTTATCAATTGATAATTGCTTGGCTCACAAGAGTAACTAGAATTACACAAAATACAACCTGCTAAATCTTCAATACATTCCAGAGGCGCAGCAGCAGTGTATGGGTTCTATTCCTTTTATAGAAGCAGTCCTGAAACTTCAGTTTTGGGCTTCCATAAAGATAGCTAGGGTTCACTTAATTTAATCCTAAAAACATGGTCTTTTCAACAACCAACTTAGGTTTAACTAAGATTAACCTAGCAGCCACGTGAGCATGCAATCTAATAACAGAAAAACATAATACAACAGCTCAACAAACTTCCTGAAAAGTCTCAGGAAAAACAGATTCTGCAGAACAGAATGTCACACTGAATGTCATAACATCTGGTATGACATCAGACTATTTTCTGCAGAATTTCAGCACAGCTTTTAGCTTCCAGTTCTGATCTGTACTTTAAACATCTTTGTCAAGTAGGATTTATCTTCAATCTCTTAATGTCATGACATTTATCAAGACATTGCCAAAGCCTAGTTTTACCAAAAATTAATGCCAACTTAAAACACTAACAAACTCCCCCTTTGGCACATTTTTGGCTAAAACTACTTAACAGATCAGAGAACCTATGCCGTAGAAGAAAAACTAGTTCTAAGCTTAAAGAGACCAGAACTTAGAGAAGATAAATTCTACCCATACAAAAATCCCAATTTCCCACAATTGCCCACAAATAAATTTCCCTACAATTCCCCAGTTGTAACACAGTATTCTTCTCCCCCTTTTTAGCCACAAAAGGGCCAAAGAAAAATAGTACAAGTGCCTCAATCATTCAATCATATATGAAGAAAAGTACCAGCACAATGTTTACAGTTATATCTCAGGCAAAGGATTACAATTCTGTCAACAAAAATTACAGTCATCCAAAATAAAAATGGGAAATCCAGAACAAGAAACAATAAAACAGAAGCAACAAGGCACATGATTACAACTCAAGTGCTTTCCTCTCCAGAAGAAGCACTGTGGAAAGAAGCATCTTCAGAACCTTCTTCAGCACCAGCCATCTGAACATCATTATTTTCAGCATCACCAACAACATCATTATCAGCTATCCCTTCATCCTCAACCTCTGTATCCTGCTCTAGTTGAGAGATTAGCTCTTCAAGGCTTTGCTTCCTTGCTTCAAGCTCTTTGCAGGTAGCTTTTAACACAGCTATGACTGTTGCCTTTTGAGAAGTTACCTTGATATTGGATGTCTCACCAGATGTCATGACAATGTCTGGGACATGTCTGCCTTGAAAAAGTTTGTAGTGGAATCCAAGAGCAGAGGCTCTTTTGCAGACTGCATCTCTTTCAGCTAGAATATCAGGAAATTGGTCAGTGATAATTCCACACAGCAGGGAGGGAAAGACTATTGGTCCTTTGATAGCATAGCTTTCAGCATGCTTGAGGGTCTGCTCAAATATATAGGATCCATAGTCAAATTTAGCCTGAGTGCCTACTGCATATATGAATCTTCTCAGTCCAATAGAGATGGTGGATTTGTGATTGGTTGGGACCCAGTTAGCAGCACCAATCTTATGCAGGATGGCAAATTTGACACTCAACTTGCTTGCTGAGAGTTTTCCCTTCAGAGGCCATTGCCTTACTTGTTTGGCAGTGATGGTTTGACAGATCTTGTTGTCAGTTTCCTCCAGCTCTGGCTGAGCATCATCAGATCTACCCAGGAATCTGTTGATCACAGTTGGAGAAAACCTGACCTTCCTCCCCCTCACATATACAGTCTTGTAGTTACTGATCGAACCGCATGACAAAACTGGGTTGAACCAGATAACTCGGTTGAATAGATTGGTTATTATAACAAAATTATATAAATATAAAATTTGTCAAACTCGCCAATTCCGTCTCTACAAAATATAATTAGCAATTAAATTTTTTATAAATATCATATCATAAATAAATTTACAAGTTCATAATTTAAATTTAAATTTTAAACATAAGAATCACATATAATAAAATAATACAAAATTACAAAGTCTAATTGTAACAAAGTCTAATTGCAACATAATCTAATAAAATAGTTTATAACAAAATAATTTCATTGTCTACTATATTTAGTTTTAGGCTAAATTACAGTTTTGTCCCCTATTTTGGTGTTTACGATTTTAGTCCCCTATTTTATTTTTAAACACTTTTGGTCCCTCATCCCTTTGGCTACAAAAAAACGCATATGAATCACTTTTTAAACACTTTTTCAAATGGCAGAACGTTCAAATGAGATCATCAATACATTATTGAAGAAAGTTAACAATTTTCAGAAGCAACACATAGGCGTTTTTTGTAGCCAAATTGGGGATGAGGGACCAAAAGTGTTTAAAAACAAAATAGGGGACTAAAATCGTGAAAACACCAAAATAGAGACAAAACTATAATTAACTAGTTTTAAAGGATAAATTATTTCAATGTTGAAATCTCCTTCTTCATTGTCAAAATCATCTGCAACAAAATCAATTACATCTACAACATGTTCTTCGTCAATGATATCATAATTTTATTTTATTTTTTATTAATTAATTAAAAAGACTAGTCATTTTGATTTAAAAAAAAAATTTAAAAAATAAAATACAATTGAACCATTAATTTTGAAAAACCGTTGATTTTACGGTTTTGATGGATTCTACAGGTTCAAAGACACATCCAATCTAACAATTGAACTAGATCAATTATCTGATCGATTCCTGATTTAACTGGTCTGGTTCGGATTTTAAAACATTGCCTCCACTTCTCATTTCTCATTCTTCTTACTTATATTTCTCTTACTTTCGTACTTTTTATTTTCTATTTAGTCATATATATATATATATATATATATATATATATATATATATATATATATATATATATATATATATATATATATATATATATATATATATATATATATATATATATATATATGTTTTTTTTTTTTTTTAAAATTAAAAATAGCAATACAATGATATATTTGCATAGTAAACCTATTAAACTTTTAGATTTGTCTCGAGATTACTAGGTATAAATAACCCATATGGAATATTAATTTATAATTACATTATAATAAATCTATTATTTACAATAATCAAAAATCCAAAAATTAATTACATTATATTAAACATGTTAAAATTAATATTCAATAAATAATAACTACAAACCTATATTAATAAAAATTTGACATGTTTTTCTAATTATTGAAAAGAAAAATTGTTTTAGTATATTTTTCACAGTGAATGTGATCGTGAAGCAAAAAGAATAGAGAAGGGTGTTTGCAAATGTAATTCATATCATCCACAAATTATATATATATATAGGAGTAATCAAATTACATTCGATGAGTTACACCTTGAATTATTATATTTTAAAATCAACCGTTGAATTGAAATATCTTCATATAGATCATACTTATAAAGTTTGAGATTAATGTATAATGATTTACTATGTCATTGAACTACATCAAAATTATATATATATATATATATATATATATATATATATATATATATATATATATATATATATATATATATATATATATATATATATATATATATATATATTGAACTCCATAATAATAGGATTCTTATTATGCACATGTTTTTTGTTTCATAAATCTCTTAACAGTGAAAAAAGTTATGTCTTAAATTATAAGACATGTTCATTTCACACTAATTAAAAAATATAATTATTATTTTATAAAAAGTAAAATGATATAGGAGTTTAAAAATATTCTTTAATAATTATTTTAAAAAAATTTAAAAGTTAGAAAAATAAAAAATAAATAATAGAGGAAATATCCAAAAAAAATCATTAATAGTATATTAAGATATTAAGTTTGTAAAATGACGTATAGTTTAGAAATTTTTTTTCCAAAAAATGATTTATAATTTATAAGCGAGGCAAGTATCATATGTCGTGGTCGGAAGAAAATAAAAATGATTCCATTTGGGTTCAACTCAAATACTCAGTAAATGAGATTTATACAAACCTGTAAACATAACAGACCATTAAGTTAAAGGATATATTTGACTTAATTTTTGGTTTCTTGTTCGTATTATTAGTTTCAATTACAAATTTAATAAAATAATTAAGTTATTTAAAATTAGCCTCAAATATATTTCATCTTAATATTTTTACGTGTGCAAGACTTACATTAATATTACTACCAAACACATAAATTCGATAGCTTAGAAATATTAAAATAGAATTAATTTAATAAAAATTCAAAAACACACCACAACACAATTTTTAAGCTTTCAAAACCATAATAAATTGCTTACAAAACCTCTTTGTTTAACAACACAACTTTTAAGCTTTCAAAAACATAATAAATTGCTTCTAAAACCTCGTTGTATTGAAATAACAAAATCAATTATGTTGAAATCTGACGAATATTTCAAACAAACTAAAAAAAAATAGAGATAGAAGAAATTATATTATTTGATTTTAAAATTTCTATATGTCTATTTACATATACATAAGATGTGGTATTTATAGTGTTGAGACTCTTATTATTGCTAAATAAAATAATACATGTTATTATGCTCTTGTTAAAATTGTTCACAAAATATATTTTAAATAGGAATAATAATAATTTTTTATTATTATATCACTTCCCCTTTTGAAATATTTGCCACGGTACTTTGTTTGAAGTCTTGTTGAGGATAATTATGAGAATATACGTTGTCTCGTTAAAAATTTTATTAGAAAAAATCCATTTGAAGAAAAACCTTAATAAGAGAAAAAAGAGTACAACATTATGCTCCCCCTCAATAGAATCTATTAGTTCTTCTTTAAAGACCTCGAAGGTGTCACATTCCAATATTATTACTCGAACGAATGTATTGAATATCAACCTCTTGTTTCTTTCGAGTTCTTGTGTGAATGAGAAAACTTTGGAGGGATGTGCTTGGTTATCGGTTTTGATGTAACATTCTTTCATTTGGGTAACATGTGTTAAATTGTAATTCAAGTATCGAGCTGTTAGTGTTTTAAGTTGGCATTACTTTTTGGTAAAACTAGGCTATGGTAATGTCTTGATAAATGTCATAACATTCAGAGATTGAAGATAAATCCTACTTGACAAGGATGTTTAAAGTACAGCTCAGAACTGGAAGCTAAAGGCGTCTTTGGAATTCAGAAAAATATTCGATGTCATAACAGATGTTATGACATTCGATTATGACTACATTCTGCGAGAATCTGTTTTCTGAGATTTTTCGGGAAGTTTGTTGATTGCTTTATTATGTTTTTCATTATTAGATTGCATGCTCACGTGGCTTTTAGGTTAATCTTAGTTAAACCTAAATTGGTTGTTGATAAGACCAAGTTTTTAGGATTAATTAAGTGAACCCTAGCTATCTTTATGGAAGCCCAAAATTGAAGTTTCAGGACTGCTTCTATAAAAGGAATAGAACCCTTACTTTGCTGCTGCGCCTCTGGAATGTATTGAAGATTTAGTAGGTTGTATTTTGTGTAATTCTAGTTACTCTTGTGAGCCAAACAATTATCAATTGATAAGTGCCTTGGACTAGGATTTGTTTGTAAGGGTAGTTTATCACTCAAAGCTTTGAAGCACGAGTGTTTGTCTCTTGATTAAAGCTTTGAAGTAAAATCAAGATAGTTTATTGAAGTGTACAATTCAATTATTCAATAGGTTGATATCACTGCTTTGTGATTGAGGGAGTGGTAAAACTCGGTCTAAGTAGGACTTAGATTGAAGTTGCATTGGGTAGATTTAAGTGAAGATAAAAGCGGTTGGTTTATTCACGATTAATTCTACTAATAGTGAATTTCCTCCACGGCTTGTAGCCCCGGATGTAGGTGTAGTTACCATGACTGGGTAAACAATTTATTGTGTTCTTCTTGCTATTTGAATTTATTGTGTGAATTGTTAACGAGTGTCGAATCTTGTGTCATAACATTCTTTGTGACATCACGTATCGCTGCCGAGGCTAATTGGCATCGAGGCGGGCACCACACTGTTATTTCAGGTGAGATCTAGGGAAAATAGTTTCGGCATAATGGATAAGGAAGGAGGATTTGGAGGTAGACCACCTATTCGGATGGATCTAATTATGATTCTTGGAAACCTCGTATGGTTGTTTTAAGATCGGTGGATATTAAAGCTTGGAGAGCTCTTGACAAAGGATGGAAACATCCCACCAAGCTTGAGAAAGATGAGACTCTTGAAACACGAGGAAGAATGGAGCAAGCAGGAAGAGGAGCTATGGGAGAACTCTAAAGCATTGAATGCATTATTCAATGGAATTGACAAAATATCTTGACTAGTTCATCAATGTGAGTGGCCAAGGATGTTTAGGACACTCTCAAAACTACTCATGAGGGACATCCAAGGTGAAGATGTCAAGACTTGGATGCTCACTACCAAATTTGAGAATTTGAAGATGAAGGAAGATGAGAACATTCATGAGTTTCACATGAATATCTTGGAGATTGCCAACACCTCGGGAGCTTTAGGAGAAAAGATGCGGAAGAAAAGTTGGTGAGAAAAATTCTCGGATCCTTGCCTAAAGATTTGCAATGAAAGCAAGCGCAATAGAGGAGGCTCAAGACATCGACCTTGAAGGTTGAAGAACTTATTGGATCTCTTATGACTTTTGAAATGGAATCGGTGAAAATGTTGATAAGAAGAATAAAAGCATAGCCCTTGTATCCAATCTTGAAGAGGAATGCAAGAAGGGTGATGATGAGAAGATATCGAAGCCATAGCTATGCTTGGAAGAGCATTCAACAAGCTCATCAAGAGGATTGATCCAAAGTCAAGGTCAAATGTCAAGGACATTTCATCTAACATTAGCAGATCTTATGACTCCAGCAGAAGATCCAAGTCAGAAGAAAAAGGAAGTCAAGGCAGTGGAATCCAATGTCATGGATGTGAAGGATATGAGCATATTAGAGCTGAATGTCCTACCTTTCTTAAGAAACAAAAGAAAGGAATGGCATCACTTGGTGCGATGATTCAAGTAGTGACTACGAGAATCAGAACTTGTCAACACTACGGAAGTTGTAATTCGATAATGACTCTAGTGATGAGGAAGTGACCTTTGAAGAACTTCTGATACTTACAAGAAGTGTATCGAGTGGTGGTATGTCGTGAGAAAAGCGAGAAAAAGGCGATTGAGAAGTTGGAGCGGAAAATGTGAAGTGAAGTCGGAAGAAGGAAAATACAATCACTATAAGTCAT
Organism: Vicia sativa; assembly: GCA_021764765.1. Lineage (NCBI taxonomy): Eukaryota > Viridiplantae > Streptophyta > Magnoliopsida > Fabales > Fabaceae > Vicia > Vicia sativa. Next base: position 4,821,402 of record CM038795.1, read on the forward strand.
CTCATAGTGAAATTATAGTGTTGAATTCCAAGCTTGATCATATGACTAAGTCTGTCAAGATCTTGACTCTTGGGGCGATAAGTTGGAAGAAATTCTTGACTTGGACAAAATGCGAGAAAATAAGCATGGTCTAGGATATGGGTCAAAAAAGAAACACTGTTAGTGACAAGAAGAAGAAAAGGCATGGAAACCAAGGTCAAAGCAGATGTCACAACATAAAATAGGAAATGTATCCGCTCATGGTATGTGGTGCAAAAAATTTCTTGATAACAAGAAGAAGAACAGACCTAATAAGCCAATGTCAAAGCGGATGTCACAATATTGGGGTCAACATCAAGATCGAGAAACATGAATAAGTTTCAAAGATGGAGATGTCACCATTGTGGAAGGTTTGGACACATAAAATCCTACTACATAGACTACATGGATACCCTAATCGGACTCCTATGTTAAGCCTAAAACAGCAAGAGTACCCTACACAAAAGTGGAAGAGAGGCTATGACATTGATAGCTCACACTTCTCTTAGAGTGCCGCCAAGGAAGATTGGTACTTTGATTAGGTGTTCCAAGCATATACCGGAATAAAAATCTCTTGAATAATGTCAAACCTCATTCTACCAGCTTTGTTACTTTTGGAGATGGAGCTAAAGGAGAAATCAAAGGTGTTGGAAACTTGGACGCTCGAGTTCCAAACCTAAATGGAGTGTTCTTTGGTAAAACTTGTTGCTAATCTCATAAACATAAGTCAGCTATGTGATATGGGATTCAAAGTCAACTTCACTAAGTCCGATGTCTTGTAATCAATAATAAACAAGTGGTTATAGAGGAGTCGGATCAAAGGACAAGCTACTACATGTGGAATTAGAGAACACCAACTTTTTCATGTGCTCTGAGACAAATATGAAAAGGAGGTAAAATTGTGGCACCAAAAACTTGACCATGCATCTCGGAGGAATGAAAAGATCATCTCTATGGAGGTGTCGGAGGGATACCAAGACTCCATATTGATGAAGGAGTGCATGGTGAGTGTCGGGTTGGAAAGCAAACAGAATGTCACACCCATGTCTGACATCGACCACTTCTAAAGTGCTCGAGCTGCTACATGGATTTGATGGGGCCTATGCAGGTTGAAAGTCTTGGTGGAAAAGATATGCTTATGTTGTTGTGGATGATTTTTCGGTTACGGATAAACTTCATCAAAGAAAAATCGATGTGTTTGATGTTTTTAAGAGTTATGCAAAGACTTGAAATTCACAGCAGCGGATCGTGATGTCACGAGAGAATGTTATGACACGATGTCGGACACTCATTAACAATTCACACAATAAATTTAAACAGCAGTAAAGAACACAATAAATTGTTTACCCAATTGGTGTCTAACTACACCAACATCCGGGGACTACCAAGCCGGAGGAAATTCACTATTAGTAGAATTAATCAGAATAAACCAACAGTTTATCTCCTTCACTTAAAACCTACCCAATGCAACTTCAATCTAAGTCCTACTTAGACACGAGTTCCTACTCACTCCCCTCAATCCAACAGTGATATTAACCTATTGAATAATTGAATTACGAAGACACACTTCATAAACTATCTTGATTTTGCTTCAAAGCTTTAATCAAGAGACAACACTCGTGCTTCAAAGCTTTGAGTGGTAAACTACCCTTACAAACAAATCCTAGTCCAAGGCGGTTATCAATTGATAATTGCTTGGCAAAGTAACTAGAATTACACAAAATACAACCTAAATCTTCAATACATTCCGGGCCATGACGGTGTATGGGTTCTATTCCTATAGAAGCGATCCTGAAACTTCGATTTTGGGCTTCCATAAAGATAGCTAGGGTTCACTTAATTTAATCCTAAAAACATGGTCTTTTCAACAACCAACTTAGGTTTAACTAAGATTAACCTAGCAACCACGTGAGCATGCAATCTAATAACGGAAAAACATAATACAACAACTCACAAACTTCGAAAAGTCTCGGAAACAGTTACGAGCAGAATGTCTGTGAATGTCATAACATCGTATGACATCGGACTATTTCTAATTTCAACCTGACTTTTAGCTTCGAGTTCGATCATACTTTAAACATCTTTGTCATAGGATTTATCTTCAATCTCTTAATGTCATGACATTTATCAAGTGCCCAAGCCTAGTTTTACCAAAAATTAATGCCAACTTAAAACACTAACAAACTCCCCCTTTGGCACATTTTTGGCTAAAACTACTTAACAGATCAGAGAACCTATGCAGTAGAAGAAAAACTAGTTCTAAGCTTAAAGAGACCAGAACTTAGAGAAGATAAATTCTACCCATACAAAAATCCCAATTTCCCACAATTGCCCACAAATAAATTTCCCTACAATTCCCCAGTTGTAACACAGTATTCTTCTCCCCCTTTTTAGCCACAAAAGGGCCAAAGAAAAATAGTACAAGTGCCTCAATCATTCAATCATATATGAAGAAAAGTACCAGCACAATGTTTACAGTTATATCTCAGGCAAAGGATTACAATTCTGTCAACAAAAATTACAGTCATCCAAAATAAAAATGGGAAATCCAGAACAAGAAACAATAAAACAGAAGCAACAAGGCACATGATTACAACTCAAGTGCTTTCCTCTCCAGAAGAAGCACTGTGGAAAGAAGCATCTTCAGAACCTTCTTCAGCACCAGCCATCTGAACATCATTATTTTCAGCATCACCAACAACATCATTATCAGCTATCCCTTCATCCTCAACCTCTGTATCCTGCTCTAGTTGAGAGATTAGCTCTTCAAGGCTTTGCTTCCTTGCTTCAAGCTCTTTGCAGGTAGCTTTTAACACAGCTATGACTGTTGCCTTTTGAGAAGTTACCTTGATATTGGATGTCTCACCAGATGTCATGACAATGTCTGGGACATGTCTGCCTTGAAAAAGTTTGTAGTGGAATCGAGCGAGAGGCTCTTTTGCGGCTGCATCTCTTTGGCTAGAATATCGAGGAAAGTGGGTGATAATTCCACACGCGAGGGGAGGAAAGACTATTGGTCCTTTGATAGCATAGCTTTCGGCATGCTTGAGGTCTCTTTCAAATATATAGGATCCATAGTCAAATTTGCTTTGAGTGCCTCTGCATATATGAATCTTCTCGGTCAATAGAGATGGTGGATTTGTGATTGGTTGGGACCCGATTAGCGACACCAATCTTATGCGGATGGCAAATTTGACACTCAACTTGCTTCTTGAGAGTTTTCCCAGAGCCATTGCCTTACTTGTTTGTGATGGTTTTTGACAGATCTTGTTGTCGGTTTCCTCCAGCACGGTGAGCATCATCGGATCTACCGGGAATTGTGATCAGGTTGGAGAAAACGACCTTCCTCCCCTCACATATACTGATCTTGTAATTCTTGATCGAACCGCATGACAAAAGCTGGGTTGAACGGATAACTCGGTTGAATAGATTGGTTATTATAACAAAATTATATAAATATAAAATTTGTCAAACTACGCCATTCCGTCTCTACAAAATATAATTAGCAATTAAATTTTTATAAATATCATATCATAAATAAATTTACAAGTTCATAATTTAAATTTAAATTTTAAACATAAGAATCACATATAATAAAATAATACAAAATTACAAAGTCTAATTGTAACAAAGTCTAATTGCAACATAATCTAATAAAATAGTTTATAACAAAATAATTTCATTGTCTACTATATTTAGTTTTAGGCTAAATTACAGTTTTAGTCCCCTATTTTGGTGTTTTCGATTTTAGTCCCCTATTTTATTTTTAAACACTTTTGGTCCCTCATCCACTTTGGCTACAAAAAAATGCATGAATCACTTTTAAACACTTTTCAAATGGCGAGCGTTCAAATGAGATCATCAATACATTATTGAAGAAAGTTAACAATTTTCGGAAGCAACACATAGGCGTTTTGTAGCCAAATTGGGGATGAGGACAAAAAATGTTTAAAACAAAATAGGGACTAAAACGATGGCTAAAACAGGAAGGACCAAATGTTAACAGACTGAAGGATAAATTATTTCAATGTTGAAATCTCCTTCTTCATTGTCAAAATCATCTGCAACAAAATCAATTACATCTACAACATGTTCTTCGTCAATGATATCATAATTTTATTTTATTTTTTATTAATTAATTAAAAAGACTAGTCATTTTGATTTAAAAAAATTTAAAAAAAAATACAATTGAACCATTAATTTTGAAAACCGTTGATTTTACGGTTTTGACCGATTCTACGAGTTCAAAGACACATCCAATCTAACAATTGAACTAGATCAATTATCGATCGATTCTGACGATTTAAGCTGTGCAGTTCGGATTTTAAAACATTGCCTCCACTTCTCATTTCTCATTCTTCTTACTTATATTTCTCTTACTTTCGTACTTTTTATTTTTCGTCATATATATATATATATATATATATATATATATATATATATATATATATATATATATATATGTGTGTGTGTGTGTGTTTTTTTTTAATTAAAAATAGCAATACAATGAATATGTTGCATAGTAAACCTATTAAACTTTTAGATTTGTCTAAAGATTACTAGGTATAAATAACCCATATAGAATATTAATTTATAATTACATTATAATAAACCTATTATTTACAATAATCAAAAATCCAAAAATTAATTACATTATATTAAACATGTTAAAAATTAATATTCAATAAATAATAACTACAAACCTATATTAATAAAAAATTTGACATGTTTTTCTAATTATTGAAAAGAAAAATTGTTTTTAGTATATTTTACGGTGAATGTGATCGTGAAGCAAAAGAATAGAGAAGGGTGTTTGCAAATGTAATTCATATCATCCACAAATTATATATATATATGAGGAATCAAATTACATTCGATGAGTTACACCTTGAATTATTATATTTTAAAATCAACCGTTGAATTGAAATATACTGTCATATAGATCATACTTATAAAGTTTGAGATTAATGTATAATGATTTACTATGTCATTGAACTACATCAAATCTCTTAACAGTGAAAAAAGTTATGTCTTAAATTATAAGACACGTTCATTTCACACTAATTAAAAAATATAATTATTATTTTATAAAAAAGTAAAATGATATAGGAGTTTAAAAAATATTCTTTAATAATTATTTTTAAAAATTTAAAAGTTAGAAAAAAATAAATAATAAATATCCAAAAAAAAAAATCATTAATAGTATATTAATGTGAGATATTGGATCGAATCTATTGGGTTAGAAGGATGCTAGGGGTGATAGCATCGAATTGGGCTGTTTGTTATGTCGATTGGTTAAGTTAGCTTGCCCTAAGTTAGCTTGTAATGGGTATTTGTGATAAAAGCCCATTAGTTTAGTATGTTAGGTTTATTATAAATAGCATACTAGTCTCTCATCATTGTATATTGCAAATCCTAATTTAGGGTGAGAGGGTTATTTGTTATTCTTGTATACTTGTAATCTTGGTTTTAAGATAAAGGAAAGAATAACGATTAATAACAATCCTTGTGTTCATCGTGTTCTTCATTCTTTTTCCTACAAGCATATATATTTGTTTTAAGGCATCCGATTCACAACAAAGTGCGGTGGCGTGGAGAAGATGCCTTCGACAAAGTATGAGATTGAAAAGTTCACAGGAGTGAGCGATTTGATGCAATAGTTTGAAGATGAAAGCCCTACGGTTCGGCGAGGTTGTTTGGAAGCGTTGAGGGAGAGTCGACCATGAGCGAAGAGTTGACGGTGAGAAGAAGGCAATGATAGAAGGCCCAGCGTACCAATTTTGTTGAGCCTTGGTGATAAGGTTCTTGACGGTATCAAAGGAGCGGCGGTAGGGTTATGGGTGAAACTTGAAAGTTTGTACATGACTAAATCGTTGGTGAATCGACTACTGAAGCAAGCTTTGTATTCATTCAAGATGATTGAAGTGTTGGTGACGAGTTGGATATGTTCAACAAGCGATTCTTGATCTTGAAAATATTGATGTGAAGATTGATGATGAAGATCAAGCATTCTTGTTGTCTTGGCGTTGCCGGATCACATACCCACTTCAAAGAAACTCTCTTGTATGGAAGGTCACGACCTTTGAAGGTTCATCAGACCTTGTATTCGAAGGACTTGAATGAGCGAAAGGAGCATAAACCTTGACGGTTGGTGAAGGTTTGGCCGTTAAAGAAAATTCTTGCGAAGGATAATAAGTTCGACAGAAGAAAGGTAAAGTCGCGAAGTTTTACGGTGGTGGCATACGGTATTCGATGCTATCATTGTAAGAAGGAGTCGCACAAGAAAAGTGTGCCTGAGCACAAAGATCATGGAGGAAAGGATAATCGCAATGCGGCTATTGTTCAAGATGATTTCGACTCATCGATGTTCTTGTGGTTTCAAACATTCGTCGAAGGAATGGATTATGGATTACGGGTGCACTTGGCACATGACTCCAAACAAAGACTTAGAATTATGTGATCAAGATGGTGGATGCTTGGGGAAAATACAAAGCTTGCAAGATTGCGGGTATTGGATCGTGAGATTCAAACTCCATGATGAGTCAATAAGGTTATTATTTGAAGTCGGTATGTACAGATTTGAAGAGAAATTGATTTCTCTTGGTGAATTCGACAAGAAAGGATATGTTTTCAAGGAGAGAAAAGTATCCTAAGTCATGAAGGGTCGAAGGAAGTCTTGAGGCGTGAAGAAACAAGGCTTGTATACCCTTGTGGTGAAGTTGTAAGTGGTTCGACAAATGTTGCATCCAAAACCGTTGTCGAGCAATGAACACATGAGATTAGGCCATGTCGTTGAAAGTGCAGTCAATTGGGAAACAAAATTTGCTTGGTGGAGACAAAGTCGAAAAGTGAAGTTTTGTGAACCACGTATTTGGAAAATCTTGTGAGTGAAGTTCAACAAAGGCAAACAAAGAACACATGGATCCCTTGATTACATCCATGCGATCTTTGGGGGCCTGTAGTCCATCACATTCGGGGAGCAAGGTATTTTCTATCTATAGTAGATGACTATTCGAGAAAGTATGGGTATTCATTCGAGAAGACTAAGGATGAAACTTTTGAGAATTTCAAAGGTTGGAAGACTGCGGTGAAAACAATGGCGAGAAAGGTCAAGAGGTTGAGCAGACAATGGTCTTGAATTTTGCAATGAGGCATTCGACGACTTTTGTCGCTACGGTATTGCAAGACGCAGAACTACTGAGGCACTCCACACAAAATGGTTTGGTGAAAGGTTTAATCGAACCATCTTGGAGAGTTAGATGCATGTTGACTAGTCTTGGCTTAAAGAAGGTGTTTTGAGGAAATTTGTTTCGCAGCAACATATCTCGATAAACAGATGTCCTTCATTGCGTTAGATATGAAGACACACGAAGAAGTTTGGTGGGACATCCACCAAATCTCGACAATAGAGTATTTGTTTGCGTAATATGCTCACATGGCAAGACAAGGTCGAACCTAGAGCTCTTAAATGCATGTTCTGGGATACACGAAAGTCAAAGCTTATAGGCTATGGTGCCTGAAGTCAGTCCTGAGGATTATCACCGGTCGAGATGTTGTTTCAATGAAGTGAAATGGCTTTCAAGAAAACGAATGATGTTGGTCGAGCGAAATGTCGGCGAAGAGCTGGAGCAGTAGAGATTCTGTTGAGGTGGAGCATGTTGATCTTTGAATTGCATATCCCATGAAGTCGAGAAGGATGATCTTGATGAAGTTGAGGAAGCTGATGACTATCTATTGGCAAAGATAGGACACGAAGAGTCATCAAACCACCTCAAAGGTTTGGGTATGGATCTTATAGCTTATGCCTTAATCTCTGCAAGTGAGGTTACGGACGAAGAACCAAGAGACCATAAGGAAGTTATGAGGAGTCGAAATAAGGCGAATGGTGAAGGCCATGGATGATGAGATGAAGTCTCTTCATGATAACAACACTTGGAATTGATCAAGAAACCACTGGAGCCGGGTTAGTCATTTGTAAATGGATTTTCAAAGTTAAGGAAGGAATCGAGAAGGGTGGCGTCGAAAGATACAAGGCAAGGTTGGTTGCAAGGGTTTCACTCGAGAAGAAGGTATAGATTTCAATGATGTGTTTCTCCTGTTGTGAAGCATAGGTCCATTCGAATGTTGCTTGCCATGGTGGCCAGTTCAATCTTGAGCTGGAGCAGATGGATGTGGCTGCGTTCTTGTATGGTGATCTAGATGAAACAATCACGATGAGGCAACACGAAGGGTATGTCGAAAGGAAAGGAAGAATATGTGTGCAAGTTGAATAGATCTTTATATGGGCAAACAATCTCCTCGTCGGTGGAATAGGAGATTCGAAAAATTCATGACACGCATAAGTTTCGTTTAAGTCGGTTCGACCAACATGTTTACTTCAATTTCATCACAGTAATTCATTTGTTATTTTGTTGCTTTATGTTGATGATATTCTCATAGCAAGTAACAATGTCGAAGAGGTATTGAGGGTGAAGGTGAACTCAATAAGGAGTTGAAAATGAAGGATCTAGGAGCGACTTCGAGTTCTTGGAATTGACATTCGAAGAGATAGAAAGCGATCAGTTATGCTTATCTCGGAGGCATATTCTGAAAGATTCTCGAAAAGTTTGGTATGTCGAATTGAAGCTGTTGTGACTCCAACAAACCCTCAATTCAAGTTGGTATTGATCAATGTCCCGATCTTGAGGTCGAAAGAACTTATATGAATAGCATTCCATATGCTAATGTTGTAGGTTCTTTGATGTATGCTATGGTTTGTACTAGACGACATAGCATATGCGATAAGTCTTGTAGGGTACATGGCGAATCTGGAAGGCTCAGCGGCAAGCATTGAAGTGGATTCTAAGGTACATAAATGGGTCTCTGAGCAGTCTTAATTTATGGTGGAGCTTTTGGTGAAGATGGTAAAGCGCCAATCGAAGGATATGTCGACTACGATTATGCGAGGTTGTATGGATTCGAGAAAATCTATTTACGGATATGTTTTCACTATGTTTGGGACAGCTATTAGTTGGAAAGCAACACTTGGAAAGGTTGTTGCATTATCAACCAACGAAGCGGAATATATTGCTTTAGCGAAGGCGTGAAAGAAGCATTGTGGCTTGAAGGTTTTGCTAAGGAGCTGAAAATTCAAGGAAGTTATCCTGTTAAATGTGATAGTCAAAGTGCAATTCACACATCGAAGAATTCAGCCTATCATGAGGCGAACCAAGCACATTGATGTGAGGTTGCATTTTGTCGGAGGGTAATCGATGGAGAAGTCAATCTTTGAAGGTTTCGACAGATCATAATCTTTGCGATATGATCACCAAGACATTGCCTAGTTGCAAGTTTTTCCACTGTATCACGTTGATAAAGGCGCATGAAGAAAACTAATTCGTTAGTTGATAATAGAGTTTGATCCAAGGTGGAGATTTGTGAGATATTGGATCGAATCCTATTGGGTCGAAGGATGCTAGGAGTGATAGCATCGAATTGGGCTGTTGTTATGTCAATTGGTTAAGTTAGCTTGTACCCTAAGTTAGCTTGTAATGGGTATTTGTGATAAAAGCCCATTAGTTTAGTATGTTAGGTTTATTATAAATAGCATACTAGTCTCTCATCATTGTATATTGCAAATCCTAATTTAGGGTGAGAGGGTTATTTGTTATTCTTGTATACTTGTAATCTTGGTTTTAAGATAAAGGAAAGAATAACGATTAATAACCAATCCTTGTGTTCATCGTGTTCTTCATTCTTTTCCTACAAGCTTATATATATTTGTTTTAAGGCATCCGATTCACAACAATTAAGATATTAAGTTTGTAAATAGCGTATAGTTTAGAAATTTTTTTCCAAAATGATTTATAATTTATAAGCGAGACATTATCATATGTAGTAGTGGGAAGAAAATAAAAATGATTCCGGTTGGGTTCAACTCAAATACTCTCAGTAAATGAGATTTATACAAACACGTAAACATAACCAGACCATTAAGTTAAAAGGATATATTTGACTTAATTTTTGGTTTTTCTTGTTAGTATTATTAGTTTCAATTACAAATTTAATAAAATAATTAAGTTATTTAAAATTAGCCTCAAATATATTTCATCTTAATATTTTCGTGTGCAAGACTTACATTAATATTACTACCAAACACATAAATTCGATAGCTTAGAAATATTAAAATAGAATTAATTTAATAAAAATTCAAAAACACTTACCACAACACAATTTTAAGCTTTCAAAAACCATAATAAATTGCTTACAAAACCTCTTTGTTTAACGCAACACATTTTAAGCTTTCAAAACCATAATAAATTGCTTCTAAAACCTCGTTGTATTGAAATAACAAAATCAATTATGTTGAAATCACGAATATTTCAAACAAACTAAAAAAAGAGATAGAAGAAATTATATTATTTGATTTTAAAATTTCTATATGTCTATTTACATATACATAAGATGTGGTATTTATAGTGTTGAGACTCTTATTATTGCTAAATAAAATAATACATGTTATTATGCTCTTGTTAAAATTGTTCACAAAATATATTTTAAATAGGAATAATAATAATTTTTTATTATTATATCACTTCCCCTTTTGAAATATTTGCCACGGTACTTTGTTGAAGTCTTGTTGAGGATAATTATGAGAATATACGTTGTCTCGTTAAAAATTTTATTAGAAAAAATCCATTTGAAGAAAAACCTTAATAAGAGAAAAAAGAGTACAACATTATGCTCCCCCTCAATAGAATCTATTAGTTCTTCTTTAAAGACCTCGAAGGTGTCACATTCCAATATTATTACTCGAACGAATGTATTGAATATCAACCTCTTGTTTCTTTCGAGTTCTTGTGTGAATGAGAAAAACTTTGGAGGGATGTGCTTGGTTCTATCAGTTTTGATGTAACATTCTTTCATTTGGGTAACACGTGTGTTAAATTGTAATTCCAAGTATCGAAACTGTTAGTGTTTTAAGTTGGCATTACTTTTGGTAAAACTAGGCTATGTAATGTCTTGATAAATGTCATAACATTGATTGAAGATAAATCCTACTTGACAAGGATGTTTAAAGTACATTCGAGCTGGAAGCTAAAAGGTGGAATTCTTGAAAATATTCGATGTCATAACGGATGTTATGACATTGATGTTTCGTGCAAGGAATCTGTTTTCTGATTTTTCGGGAAGTTTGTTGGTGCTTTATTATGTTTTTCATTATTAGATTGCATGCTCACGTGGCTTTTAGGTTAATCTTAGTTAAACCTAAATTGGTTGTTGATAAGACCAAGTTTTAGGATTAATTAAGTGAACCTAGCTATCTTTATGGAGCCCAAAATTGAAGTTTGGGACCTTCTATAAAAGGAATAGAACCACTTACTTTCTTGCTGCCTTCTGGAATGTATTGAAGATTTAGTAGGTTGTATTTTGTGTAATTCTAGTTACTCTTGTGAGCAAGCAATTATCAATTGATAAGTGCCTTGGACTAGGATTTGTTTGTAAGGGTAGTTTATCACTCAAAGCTTTGAAGCACGAGTGTTTGTCTCTTGATTAAAGCTTTGAAGTAAAATCAAGATAGTTTATTGAAGTGTGTCTTCACAATTCAATTCAATAGGTTGATATCACTGCTTTGTGATTGAGGGGAGTAGAAACTCGGTCTAAGTAGGACTTAGATTGAAGTTGCATTGGGTAGGTTTTAAGTGAAGGAGATAAACTGGTTGGTTTATTCACAATTAATTCTACTAATAGTGAATTTCCTCCACGGCTTGGTAGCCCCGAATGTAGGTGTAGTTACCATGAACTGGGTAAACAATTTATTGTGTTCTTTCTTGCTATTTGAATTTATTGTGAATTGTTAGTGTCGAATCTTGTGTCATAACATTCTCTGTGACATCACGTATCTGCGCGAAATTTCAATTGGCATCGGGCAGGCACCACACTTTTTATTTAGGTGAGATTTAGGGAAATAGTTTACGGCATAATGGATAAGGAAGGAGGATTTGGAGGTAGACCACCTATCGGATGGATCTAATTATGATTCTTTGAAACCTCGTATGGTTGTTTTAAGATCGGTGGATATTAAAGCTTGGAGACTCTTGACAAAGGATGGAAACATCCCACCAAGCTTGAGAAAGATGAGACTCTTGTCTTGAAACACGAGGAAGAATGGAGCAAGCGGGAAGAGAGCTAGCAGGGAACTCTAAAGCATTGAATGCATTATTCAATGGAATTGACAAAATATCTTCGACTAGTTCATCAATGTGAGTGGCCAAGGATGTTTAGGACACTCTCAAAACTACTCATGAGGGACATCCAGGTGAAGATGTCAAGACTTGATGCTCACTACCAAATTTGAGAATTTGAAGATGAAGGAAGATGAGAACATTCATGAGTTTCACATGAATATCTTGGAGATTGCCAACACCTCGGGAGAGCTTTAGGAGAAAAGATGCGGAGAAAAGTTGGTGAGAAAATTCTGGATCCTTGCCTAAAAGATTTGCAATGAAAACAAGCGCAATAGAGGAGGCTCGGGACATCGGCACCTTGAAGGTTGAAGAACTTATTGGATCTCTTATGACTTTTGAAATGGGAATCGGTGAAAATGTTGATAAGAAGAATAAAAGCATAGCCCTTGTATCCAATCTTGAAGAGGAATGCAAGAAGGGTGATGATGAGAAGATATCAAAGCCATAGCTATGCTTGGAAGGCATTCAACAAGCTCATCAAGAGGATTGATCCAAAGTCAAGGTCAAATGTCAGGACATTTCATCTAACATATGAGATCTTATGACTCCAGTGAAGATCCATCGAGGAAGAAAAAGGAAGTCAAGCGGTTGGAATCCAATGTCATGGATGTGAAGGATATGAGCATATTAGAGTGAATGTCCTACCTTTCTTAAGAAACAAAAGAAAGGAATGGGCGTCACAGTGCGATGGTGATTCAGTAGTGACTACGAAGAGATCATGAACTTGTCACCGCACTTTACGGAAGTTGTAATCGATAATGACTCTAGTGATGAAGTGACCTTTGAAGAACTTGCGATACTTACTGAGCATGTGTCGAGAGTGGTGAAGTATGTCGTGAATGAAAGCGAGAAAAAGTGATTGAGAAGTTGGGCGAAAATGTGGTGGAAGGCGAGAAGAAGGAAAATCAATCACTATAAGTCATCTCAATAGTGAAATTATAGTGTTGAATTCCAAGCTTGATCATATGACTAAGTCTGTCAAGATGCTGACTACTGGGACTGATAAGTTGGAAGAAATTCTTCAGCTTGGACAAAATGCAGAAAATAAGCATGGTCTAGGATATGTGGTGAAAACACATTAGTGAGAAGAAGAAAAGGCATGGGAAACCAAGGTTAAAGCGGATGTCACAACATAAAATAGGAAATGTATAAGCTCATGGTATGTACGCAAAAAATTTGTTGATAACAAGAAGAAACGAGACCTAATAAGCCAATGTCAAAGCGAGATGTCACAATATTGGGGTCAACATCAAGATCAGAGAAACATGAATAAGAAGTTTCAAAGATGGAGATGTCACCATTGTGGAAGGTTTGGACACATAAAATCCTTATGCTATAGACTACATGGATACCCTAATCGGACTCCTATGTTAAGCCTAAGAACGGTATACCCTACAAAAAGTGGAAGAGGACTACGGCATTGATAGCTCACACTTCTCTAGAGTGTATGCCAAGGAAGATTGGTACTTTGACGGTGGGTGTTCCAAGCATATATTGGAATAAAAATCTCTTGAATAATGTCAAACCTCATTCTACCACTTTGTTACTTTTGGAGATGGAGCTAAAGGAGAAATCAAAGGTGTTGGAAACTTGGGCTCTCCAGGTTCCAAACCTAAATGGAGTGTTCTTTGGTAAAAGGCTGCTAATCTCATAAACATAAGTCAGCTATGTGATATGGGATTCAAAGTCAACTTCACTAAGTCTGAATGTCTTGTAATCAATAATAAACAAGTGGTTATGAGAGGTCGGATCGAAGGACAAGCGCTACATGTGGGATTAGAGAACACCAACTGTCTTACGTGCTTTCTGGACAAATATGAAAAGGAGGTAAAATTGTGGCACCAAAACTTGACCATCTGCATCTCGGAGGAATGAAAAGATCATCTCTATGGAGGTATCGGAGGGATACCAAGACTCCATATTGATGAAGGAGATCGTGGTGTGAGTGTCGGGTTGGAAAGCAAACGAATGTCACACAATGTCTAGACATCGACCACTTCTAAAGTGCTCGAGCTGCTACACATGGATTTGATGGGGCTATGCGGTTGAAAGTCTTGGTGGAAAAAGATATGCTTATGTTGTTGTGGATGATTTTCGGTTACGGATAAACTTCATCAAAAAATCGATGTGTTTGATGTTTTTAAGAGTTATGCAAAAGACTTCGAAATTCACGGCAGCGAATGTGATGTCACGAGAGATGTTATGACACATGATCGAGACACTGTTTAACAATTCACACAATAAATTTAAGATAAGAACACAATAAATTGTTTACCCAATTAGGTCTACAACTACACACCAACATCCGGGACTACCAAGCCGGGAAATTCACTATTAGTAGAATTAATCCGGGAATAAACCAACAGTTTATCTCCTTCACTTAAAACCTACCCAATGCAACTTCAATCTAAGTCCTACTTAGACTGAGTTCACTACCACCCTCAATCACGGCGATGATATTAACCAATGAATTGAATTACGAAGACACACTTCAATAAACTATCTTGATTTTGCTAAAGCTTTAATCAAGAGACAAAACACTCGTGCTAAAGCTTTGAGTGGTAAACTACCCTTACAAACAAATCCTAGTCCAAGCGGTTATCAATTGATAATTGCTTGGCTCCATAACTAGAATTACACAAAATACAACTGCTAAATCTTCAATACATTCGGAGACAACGTTATGAGTTCTATTCCTTTTATAGAAGCGGTCCACGAAACTTGAGTTTGCTTCCATAAAGATAGCTAGGGTTCACTTAATTTAATCCTAAAAACATGGTCTTTTCAACAACCAACTTAGGTTTAACTAAGATTAACCTAGCAGCCACGTGAGCATGCAATCTAATAACAGAAAAACATAATACAACAGCTCAACAAACTTCTGAAAGTCGGGAAAAGCAGTTATGAGCAGAATGTCACACTATGAATGTCATAACATCCGGTATGACATCGACTATTTTACAATTTCAGCCAGTTTTAGCTTCCAGTTACGATCATACTTTAAACATCTTTGTCAAGTAGGATTTATCTTCAATCTCTTAATGTCATGTTATCAAGACATTGCCAAAGCCTAGTTTTACCAAAATTAATGCCAACTTAAAACAACATCTTCAAAGAGAAGGAAAGGCGCATTGTCGGAATAAGTGATCATGGAAAGGAATTTGAGAACGACAAGTTTGATGATTACATTCCTCGAGAAGAATCAATCATGAGTTTTCTTCTCCTATAACACCTCAACAAAATGGGGTTGTGGAAAGGAAGAATATGACTATCAGGAATCGCGAGGCAATGATTCATGCTAAGAAACTTCCTATTCATTTTGAAATTTGAAGCTATGAATACTGACTTGCTATGTTCTATGAGGTCACCTTAAGAAAGGAACATCCTCCACCACATGAAATATGGAAGGACGAAAATCTATTGTGAAATATTTCCATGTGTTTGGTAGCAAATGTTATATTACGAGATCGTGATCAGGAGGAGAAAGATGGACTCTAAGAGTGATGAAGACATTTTACGGGATACTCTACTATATGAGAGCATATAGAGTATTCAACTCGAACCAAAGTTATGATGGAGTCTATTAATGTCATTGTTGATGATCATCATTAGGAACACAATATCCCATGTGATGTTGAGACATGGTTTGAGACATCACCACAAGTGTCGATAAAGATGATGTACCTTTCCTACCTCACCAAAATCTAAACCGAGAGGAAGTCAACAAAGATCCTTCCATCGAATTCGGAAAGATCATCCAAAGGAACTCATCATGGAGATCCAAGCAGGGTGTCATTACAAGATCCGGAGAAATTGTCTCAAACTCTTGCTTTGTGTCAAAAATAGAGGCAAAAATGTCAAAGAGGCTCTAAGTGATGAATCTTTGGATTGGAGCAATGCAAGATGAATTGAACCATTCAAGCAACATAGTATGGGAGTTAGTTCCTAGACCGAAGGAACAAACATCATTGGGACAAAATGGATCTACAAGAACAAGTCTCGAGAAGGGGTTGTCACGAGAAATAAAGCAAGGCTTGTTGCTCGAGGTTACACTCAAGTTGAAGGATTGATTTTGATGAGACTTTTGCTCCATGGCTAGAGCTGGAATCAATCGCATTGCTGGGGTGTCTTGCATTCGAAATTCAAATTATTTCAGATGGATGTGAAAAGTGCCTTCCTAAATGGCTACTTGAATGAGGAGGATATGTAGAAACGACTTAAAGGATTGTGGATCCAAGTTTTCCTGATCATGTCTACAAGTTGAGGAAAGCCCTATATGGACTGAAGCAAGCCCCTAGGGCCTGGTATGAAAGGCTGACCAAGTTCCTTACTGACAAAGGATACATGAAAGAAGCATTGGATAAAACTCTCTTTGTCAAGAATGAAGGAGGAAAGATAATGATGGCTCAAATTTATGTTGATGACATAGTATTTGGAGGAATGTCAGACACAATGGTGAAAGATTTTGCCAATCAAATGCAAGCTGAGTTTGAAATGAGCCTCATGGGAGAGTTGACTTATTTTCTTGGACTGCAAGTCACACAGATGGAAGACTCAACATTTCTTTCACAGAGCAAGTATGCAAGGAATATTGTCAAGAAGTTTGGAATGGAGAATGCCGATATAAAAGGACTCCTCCCACACATTTGAAGTTGTCCAAGGACACAAGTGGTGAAAATGTTGATCAAAGCTTGTATAGAAGCATGATAGGAAGCTTGTTGTACCTAACAGCCAGCAGACCTGACATTGCATTTGCTGTTGGGGTATGTGCAAGATACCAATCTGAACCTAAAGTAAGTCACATCAACCAGGTGAAAAGAATTACAGTATGAGTGGAACTTGCAATTATGGTATCCAATATTCATGGATGTGAACCATTACGTAAGTTATTGTGATCTTGGCCCAGGCTGGTAGTCTTGATAAGAGAAAAAACACTTGGAGGATGTTTCTTCTTGGGAAACAATCTTGTTTCTTATTCACAAGAAGCAAAATTGTGTGTCCTTGTCCACTCTTGAAGGCGAATACATAGCTTGGTATAGCATTGTTCTCAAATAGTGCGGATGAAAGCGGTCTTGTTGAGTACAATATCACACAGGATGTCATGACATTGTCTTGTGACAACTGAGTGCTATTAATATTTCAAAGAATCTATACAACACAGTAGGACTAAGCACATTGACATTAGACATCACTTCATCGAGATCTTGTGGAAGAGAGAATGATTAATTGGAACATCTTAATAACCTTGAACTAGCGGATGACATTTTTACTAAAGCTCTTGATGCTAGTCGGTTTGAGAACTTAAGGGGAAGCCGGGTATTTGTCAATACGGTGTAGCAATTACAATTGCTTACAACAAGGAATGGAAGAGACCTTTATTTCAAATAATTATCGATTAGGTCTTAATTGTTTTCCACTTCCTTTTACAAATTTCGAATAGGAAGAG
>CM038795.1:4839192-4945799 GCA_021764765.1 Vicia sativa
CGATCAAAGGAAGTGTAGTGGCCAGTCATTTGGCTCGTCAAGCGAAGTAGATGACTATCAGATCTGTGCGGTTCGAATTTCGGATGAAGATGTTACTAATTCTGATTGCGAAGAACCAGGCCAGACGAAGGACTGAACAAGGATCCCGATGGACTATGGTCTTTGATGGAGCCTCAAGCGCACTTGGCAATGGCATTGGCGCCATCATTACATCCCTACGGACATCGCCTTTCACTTGATTATGTTTGATTGCACTAACAACATGGCGGTCTGAGCGTGCATCATGGGTATCAGCTGCTATTGACTTAAGAATCAAGTTCTTAAGTGTATGGGACTCGGCTTTAGTGATCGGTCGGATAAAGGCGAGTGGGATCTGAAGCATCCGAATCTCATTCCATATCGAGCATGTTGGTTTGATTCCTACTTGAAAGATACTTTCAATCACATTCCACGAGAAGAGAATCGGTTAGCGAGCCTTAGCTACTATGTCATCTATGTTCAAGGTCGAGATGGACAACAGGCTCCCGGATCATCATTGAGAAGTTTGACGAACCGGTATTGTTGAGCTTGATGGAAGAGAAACCTTGGTACTATGGCGTGAAGAGGTATCTTGAGACTCGGGAATATCCATGGGGCATACAGTAATGATAAAAGTTCATGAGAAGATTTGCTTCCAAATTCTTTCGACAACGACATCTTATACAAGCGCAACCACGACTTGTGCTTACTCATTTGTATGACCGGTGAACCTGATGCGTATCATGGAAGAGTTACGAAGGCGAATTTGGTACCACTCCGATTGGACACACCATAGCTAAGAAGATTTTGAGAGCAGGTTACTATTGGTCCACCATGGAAGGTTATCACCCTTTCGATCTTGTCACAATGCGGTTATCTTGAGCAAAGTTGCACCTCGATTACCTACGAATGTTTAACTTCTCCGTGGCCTTTTGATGTGGGGCATTGACATGATTGGAGATTAAGCCCACGACCCAATGGACATCGTTTCATCCTTGTGGATTGATTATTTCACCAAGTGGGTAGAAGCGACCTCGTATGCATCTGTTACCAAGAATGTTGTGGCTCGATTCATCAAACATAATCTTATCCATCGGTATGGCACTCACGAAAGGATTATCACGGATAACGGTTCCAATCTCAACAATAAGATGATCAGAACTACTGGCGCGATTCAAGATCAAACATCCTTCTTCTCATATAAAGATGAATGAGCGCGTTAAAGCGCCAACAAGAACATTAAGAAGATTATCGAAGATGGCTGTGACTGACTTGATTGGCATGAGATGTTACCATTTGCTCTTCATGGTTATGCTTTCTAAGCACCGAACATCATGAGGGGCAACCCCTTCTCTCTTATCACGGTATGGAAGCCGTCTTACCCATCGAGGTTCGAGATACCCTCGACGAGTCCTCCGGGAGGCGAGTTAGATGAAGGCGATTGGGTTCGAGACCGCCTTGACGGTTAATTTGATTGATGAAAAGCGTCCAATGCCATGGATGATTTATCGAAGCGAATGATCGAGCATTTAACAAGAAGGTCAAACCGGTCTACCAAGTCGGTGATCTAGTGGTCAGCGCATCATTCTTCCACAGGTGATCGAGGGCAAATGGACTCCCACCTATGAGGGACCATTTGTAGTCGAAGGCGTATTTTCGGTGGACTATGATCTTAGCACCATGGATGGTGAAGACTTCCCACAGTGAGCGAGACATAGTCAAAAATACTACGCATAAAGAGACCCGCTGGGTCGGCGAACCTAGGCAAAAATAAGGGCATCTGGCGAACCAAAAGGTTCGGGCAAAATAAAGGATATATACAAAACATGTACACCGTGATCGAAACACGAAAGGCGGCTTGGGCAAAAGGGTATCCGTTGGCGAAAACCGAAAGGCGGTCTAGGCAAAGTTAGGGATTTAAATGCGACTATGTCTCTTCGGATCATCGCTTCCAGACTACTATGGCATTCAAGGTTCAAATGGCGAAGATCGATCTACTCACTTTCTGACGCAAGAGGAGATGAGATAGTTGAAATATATGAGTACTAGCATAGTTGGAACTTAAGTTGTTTCCGCATAGCTTTTACCTTTCTTGTGTACAAACTACTTGGCCATGCATTCTTTCAAATAATCGACTTCTTCTCTCATTTGTTGTTATTTGCAATAAGTCCAACGTTTGCTTTGAATGATTATGCACTTGACAATAAAATCTCTCGCAAACATCGAAAAGTGAACATGCAAAAGTACTTACTCGGTTGGGAATTGGGATGACGAAGTCAGCGAATAGTTCCCCACGAGAGCATAAAGGTGTCCTCACAACCACTTCCCCACGAGAACAACGTTACATCGATCTCAGGTAACACGCCGTCCCCGGCGGATATTTCAATCCTCCTCCTTCTCGTGATATCCGGACTCGAAACTTGGTCGAGATAGTGCATCGGAGGAAACACCTTTATTCCCACCCGGAGATTACAACGGACTCTAGACTCTTCTCGGTCTCTCGGCCACCATCAAATGTTCTCCGGCGAGATCTACACTCGGAATCCCGATGGGGCGTCTTAAATTTCTCGGCGGGATCTACATACAAGGTCCTCAGCAGGATCGCCTCCCGGACTCTCCTCGGCGGGGTCTATATGAGATCTCGACAACGAGCTTCTCGATCTCTACCTTCCTCGACAATATCTAGGCCCAGACTTGGTCGAGATAGTGCATCGGAGGAATCCAAGGATATCTTCTTTCTCCTTCAAAGCGGGTTCTCACTTACTCAATTCCCAGGAGTTAGAAATCTTCAGCAGAATATCCGCATCTTCTTCAAGATGGATATGTTTTGAAATATCACAACATTCATCATTCATACATTTCTCATAAAGTCATAATTCGCATATGTCATTCATATACACTTGTCATGCATCATACTTTGCATAAGACTAACAAATATTCTATCAAAGTTTCTCTTGTTTTCTCCAGCAGTGTGATCACTTGACGCAAACGGTCGAGGATTAAACCCGAGCCGACCAGGAAAACTATCGAAAGACCGCCCCATAAACGAGGTCGAGTTAAGCCCAGTAGGCGGAAAACTATCTCCGAACCGCTTCTCCTGAAGCGGTAGTCGAGTTAAGCCCCGAGCAAGCCGGAAAACTATCCAAAAGACCACCTGCAGTTTATCCTCCGATGTGACAATGGATCAACACCCGTGCACAACGGGAAGCTATCCACATTCTAGCCAACTCAATCTCTCGGAGTAATCGACGCGAATTTATTCGATTATCAGCGGCAACTCTGTGATCCAGCGTCGACTCGATTGCCTTGGATGGCATCTTAAGCCCATCTCGGAGCTACTTATCAACGGTCTCTTCACTTTCGAAATCTGCATATATGGTTAAAATCAATACAAACCAATAACTTCATTCAAGAGAAACCACGAAGTCTAACGTGACTCCCTCGGATGGCATCTTAAGCCCATCTCCGGCTTCCTTCACTTCGGGAACATCTGAGCCTAGCGTCGGCTCACTCCCAGCATGACCTTTCGGATGGCATCTTAAGCCCATCTCTCAATTCTCCTATGACCTCGAGTCTAGCGTCACGACTGGTTCCCCGGAAGTCTCCAACTTCTCCAAATGGCATCTGTAAGCCCATTCCGCCCATCCTGGCGGTGCAAATTTTTAGGTACTCGGTGTTGATCATCTTCTACCTCCGGGTCACGAAAGCCAAGCATGTCAATCTACCCTTCAGTACAAAGAAGATTGAGCAGGGGCAGTGTCATACCCAAAATTTGCCCTCCATCTATTCAAGAGATTTCATACATCCATACTCGAGGATTCCTCGAGAGTTGATCGGACAAACTCTCTCAGACAATCAACCAACAAGGGGTTTGGTATCTCTCAAGTCAAGATGGATTTCCAACATCTCCAATGGCTTTCATGCCTCCTCATTGTTGCAAAGATTCTCCATGTCAAGTTTCAAGCTTCAGATCAAGTTTCCTCGAGACAATTGCTCGGATGGTTGAAAATCGGGTGTATTGGACAAAAAGTCATGGTCAACATCTGATCAAAACTTGATTTTTGGTCAACATCCTCATTTTGAAGTTACATTCATCATTTGATCAAGGGTTGATCATGATTCATCAAGAAAACTCAAGATTTGCCCAAAGTCGAACTTTCTAAATTAGGGTTTCTAGATGAAAAGTCAACTGAACTTTGTTGATCATAACTTTCTCATACTTTCTCGAAATTTTTCCACCACCTCTTGTTTTGAAGGAAATTCAATTCTCTACAACTTCATGTCTCACAAGAATGTCCAAAAATGCTTCATTTGAGAGGTATAGCTCGAAACATTCTGAGTCATTTTCAAAGTCAACAAAAGTCAACTTTTTGTTTTGAAGATATTTTGAGCATGGTAACTCCAATTGAGATGAGACCAAAGACATTGGTTAGAGGACTCTTAGAGCTTTCCAAAAGTCCAGAACACTCAAAAATGTGGAAAATTGAGCAAGTTACACCATCTACAAGTTGGGCGATTTTGGAAGAATGCACAAGAGAGATACTTCAAAAATCAAAAACTTTGCAAATGGGCCTACTTTTCTTCATCCAACTTGTTCCTCATACAATTTGGAACATCAAAGCAAAGCCACGAATTTTATTTTATTTTTCTATTTAATTTGGAATTTATTCATTTAAATACAAATTAAATTCAAAAATAAAGTATAAAATCAAAATTAATTGCAAATTGATTTTCTCTTTTCCTTAGCATCCAAGTAACTCAACAAAGCCGACAAATTTCGAAAATTGGATTGATATGGCAAGATTGGATTGAAAATTAATCAAAATTTGAAAATTTGATTTTGTACAAAATCAAATTTGATTTGCATTGATTAATGATGATTTCTTCCTCAAATCGGCTCCAATTCCATCAATATAAATACACAATGCATAGCACATGATTAAGACGGAATTGCTCCAAAACCTAGTTTCAAACTCAAAAATTCGTGACCTTCAAGCAAGCTGGTCGTTGATTGAACACAAGTGGTTTTGAGCATCCAAATACATTCATTGCCATCCTTCAGAACGATCAGGACCTTTACTTGTTCAAAACCATCCGAGAATCAAAATCAAATCGGTTTGTTCTTGAAAATTTTGAAATCGTGTTTATCATTCATGCATTATTAACATGATTTGTTGTTGTTTTTTGTGATTAGTGAGTTTTCAAGCTTTCGGGTTGTTGATTGAATTTCCATGGCGGAAGATACGTGTTACCCATAGTTAGGGTTCATGAGCTCGAATTAGGGTTTGCTTAAATGGAAAAATTGGCCACCAAGACTGTACCATTGAACTCGGGATGACACGAGAATCGAACCATGGTTTCAAATATTATTTATATATGTGTGTCTTTGCATTTTGATATTGCCGAGGGACCTTGCGTCGAACAAACCGGCGCTAAATTCAAAAATTCAAATCGGAGAAGGCGATGGATAGGCGCGGCGGGGAAGCGGTGGCGGCGCGTGTTATTCAAACTATCCGTTTCAAGCGGTCGCGCTTGGCTCGGTTAGTCAACATATCGAGTTTCAAGGTTTGAAAGGATGTCTCGATTCGATTCTGGTTGGACAATCTTTTTCACTTTTCAAACTCATTATTTTCCATATTTTCATTATTTTAATATTTTATTCTATTTTAATTATTTTCATATTTTTTTTACTATGCATTAAAAATTACCAAAAAATATTTTTCTTTTTACAGTATTTTATAAAATCTTTATTTAATTTATAAAATTAAAAATATCTTTTGCATGCATATTTATTTTATTTTGATTTTAACATTTAAATCATATTAAATTAGTTTTAATTATTAAATCATTTAAAAATTCCAAAAATTATCTTAGTATATTTATCTTATTTCCAGCATGCATTAATTTTCTCATATTAAAATTTGCATTTTCTAACATTTTCTCTTATTTCAATTTCATCATATTCCAGTTTTCTTATACTTTCACGAGTTGCTCAGATTCGGACGTTTCTTTTTAATTCTTTTTTCCAATAATGTAATTGCTCATGGGTTGTAATAGTTAATCTAGGGCTTTATTTTCCGCACTCTAATTATGTATACGCCCCAAAGCCATGTAATAGCGTAGGTTTACCTTCCGCTTCTTACATTCGCATTTTACTTTCCGCTTTTATCAATTGCTAGTAATTAGGCGTGTATGGCAAGATAATAATTGGACATAGCTCACACTAATCTTCAAGATAAAATATACGAATTTGACACACTTCTTTCACACGCACCGCAGGGTAATTCTCTCGATGCCTTCGATTCAAAATGGTCATGTCCCCGAGCGTGAGGTATTCTATAGTTGCCTTCAAACAAATCATCATAGTCCCTTGATACAAAGATCATAAGACCCACGATGTCGCCTCGAATACATGATCTTGACCCTCGATTGTCGCCTACGAAAAATGATGATAGTCCGCCAGATGTGCTAGGATACTTCCTACAAGTGCTTTCTATGACCATCAGATGTCCCTTCGAATGTCCGTTTACATCCAGCGAATGGAGCTACCTACTAACTAATGGTATGGCTAGCGCTATTCTAAAGGAATGTAAGTACAAGCGACCAATTCTGGTGGGTAAATAAGTCTTTTAGTTGCTTGCTCTATCAAATGCTTTTCACACCACACACTTTTTTCAAAGTTCAAACTTTCTTTTCAAAAGCGAAACATTAGAACACTTTGTATACACACTTCTGAGTCATTACAAAGTCAAAGCGAAATGCCTTTTTCAAAACATTTTGTCAAACACAGGAAAGCAATTTTAAAAGTTATCTAAGAGCTAAGAGCCGTAGAATAACTGCGGATGGAAAGGGGTGCTAATACCTTCCCTTTTCATAACCATTCTCCGAACTCGAGAATCTAACGAAGGTCTTTTACGTACTTTTACCTTCCCTTAATGGATAAAAATAAAAGTCGGTGGCGACTCTTGCTATCCGCACATTTGGATACAAAAATCCTACAAAGTCAGTTCAAGTATCCATGGCGGCGACTCTGGGGACACTCCCAAAGAGAATTGCCTTAGGGATTTCTAGATAACCTTTAATGCTTTTTGATTGACTTGTATGCTTTATCTTTAAGGGTTGCTTGGGTATTATATTGTTGGGGATCCTACACGGATCGGGTTTCCTTTTAGGTAAGTAGCATTAGATCATTGCGACCGTTAGGCATATAACTACAGCGGTCGACATGATGGCTACGTTAGCGTGACACTTTGGTTGCCCGATACTCTTCATTCCCAGTTGAAGAAAGTATTTGGCCTGCGTGGTGTCATCGCGTAACTAAACTTTTAGAACCTTAATTGACCCATCTTGGCCATTAGAAGGTAGTGAGATGGCTTTGGTGTGAGCCAGGGGTTGGTTGATACTCGATGCTGCTCATTGAGATCAGACTTTTGGGACATTTTCGATCGACCACTTGGCCGTCGTGTTGAAATAAGCGCCTACGAGAAAGATTTGTGATATGAGATTCCTAGAACCGGTTACTATTATAGGGCGGGATGAACCACTCAAACTTTTGGTGGGGTAATCACCTATACCTCATGCAAGCCTTAACCTAGGCTCATTGTGTGAATGTTTGTGTGTGCTAAACATGACATCATGACATCATTCGCATTGCATATCATTTCTAACTATTTCAAGGACCTAGGTTTATCTTTGCTCTGTTTTGTAGGGATTATGGCTTCTAGAAAGACTATCGAATCAACTTCATGGGTATCCTTCTCGACTCAAAAATTGGTTTGAAATTCCCGACCATGCTCGATTCATCAAAAGACATGGTTATCTACTTGATTTGGTTATCTCGGTTTTGAAGAAGATTTGATGCATGTCTATTCGGTTCTTTGATCAAAACACCATTGCTTTACATTCAGTTATCGAGTTGGTTCCTACCTTGGAAGAGTTCTCTAAGCTACTTGGGTACCTATTCTTGACCAAATTATTCACGGGTCTAGAAAAGGTTCCTAAGTTCGAACATTACATCGACTTTGCATCTTAAGCGCTCGGATATTGAAGCCAATTGGGAAACTAGAAGTGGAGTTAAGGGTTTACTTTCCAAGTTCTTAATTAAGCGAGAATTCCTCAAAGTTATGAGTTTCCATGCATTTGAAAACATTGTTGCCTTGCTAATTTATGGTTTGGTTCTATTTCCAACTCGGATCAATTCATAGATGTCAATTCCATCAAGTTGTTTCTTACATGATCCATGTGCCTACTTTACTTGGAGACATCCGCATTCTCTCCACACTCGTACTACTAAGCGACAAGGAACTCTCATGTGTTGTATCCGTTACTTTCAAGGTGGTTTATTTAGCACCTTCCTCCATCGATTTTGAAGAATGAACAAAGGTTGAGATGGTCTCGGATATGTCACTCTTCAGATATCCGTTGGAATCTTTTCTCTCAAAAGACTTCACATTCATTGGCGTTGTGGAGAATTCCCTAATGTATACTTGGTATAAGGAGGTATTACTTACAACCCTTCTCTAGCTCGTCGGTTTGGTTTTGCTCGAAAGATGGTCCACGATATGCTTCTCAAGATATTGTGTTCGATTCAATCACGATCTCGAGTGCAAGCGAAGGTTCATACATGCTTGGGGCATGGTAAAAAGGCGATACCAAGACTTTGGGGCACCGAACTCCATTCCTTGGGAACCTTACCTCAAATGGGTGCGAGCTCGAGCTCAAAACCTCATGATGCCATTCACGCACTTTGTTCTACGGTAATTATGGAACTGTTGCTATAGGTGGCGTACCATCTTTGTTCTCCATCACGACATGCCTACGATTTTGAAGACTTGAAGAGATCTGGATTCAACTAAAGAAGAAGGGATACCTTTGAAGCTCGATGTTGCAAGCGAGAAGAAAGTTCTAGAGTTGACAAGCTACTTCACGAGGCGAAACATCAGCTTACATCGGCACCAAGGAAGCGCCCATGGGAGACTTAGAGCTTTAGGATTTTATGTTTTCTTTTATTGTTTGAACTATCTTTTGTACTTAAAAGAAAAAGAATAATAATGAGAAGTACTAATAAATGTTTGTTCATTGCTTGTTTAACAAATTTAAATCTCTTAGGTCCTTGAAAACATTGCATTGCATTCGCATAAACATTGCATATAGCATAACATTGCATCACGGTACATTGGAGATTGGTTTTCTCATTTGCTTTCGCTATTTATTTTAGCGAAATGGCTCTTGAGCAGACGTCAAAGATCTCGAGCTCGAGAACTCGGTTTATTGGATGTTCACTGACTTGGTCAAGGCCAAGAAGATCAAGAAGCTCATCAACAAGAGAAGAAGGTTGTTGGTCTCCTCAACATGGGTGAGGCGTTCAAGGGGGTCCTAAAGTGGTCGGCCGTGTTGAGCTCTCTGAAGGAAGTGTCCATCAGGGGGAGTACGGGGTGATGAAGGTGAGCCAAAGAAAGGAGAGGGATCACTCGACTATAGCCAACACTACGATGAAGATGACAAGTACAAACAACTTGAAGACCGTCTGAATCTTTGTGGAAAACTTGAAAATGTCCGGATGAATTTTGATGATCTGAGTCTTGTTCCTAGTGTTGTGATTCCTCCCAATTCAAAGTTCCTACTTTTGCTAAGTATGATGGCATGTCTTGCCCAAGCGCATTTGAAGTCCTATGTCGAAGATCAATCCCCCTGATGATGAAAGATGCACTATTTTCAGAGAGTTTGTCCGAACTCAGTTGGAATGGTACTATCGACTAGAGAATGACCGTATCCGTACTTGGGTGATTTGGTGATGCTTTCTCTATGATGAGTGAGTATCTTTGAATTGACACCCACTCGCATGCAACTACAAAGCATGTCTATGGGTCGTGACGAAGTTCAAGGTATGTATGAAGTGGAGAGATCTAGCGAGAGTTCAACCACCCTTGTCGATAGGGAGTTGGTTGATATGTTTATGGGAACAACTGCAGGCCCGTTCTTCAATCATCGATTGGAAATTCTTCATCGGATTCACAGGAGTTGATGACGAGCGGCGTATTGGTCGGTATCAAAGTGGGAAGATTCATGTAGAGTCATCTTGAATCTTTGCGAAGAGATCCTTTGGTGCTGAAAAAGCAATCTTTGTGTGGTCGGAAAAGCCGGAGCCAAGACCGACCGTGCTCAATGCAGTAAGGCGGTTGTGATCTCGATCCTACATCGGCTGACCTCGGTGAGACAGCAGCGTGGCGAGGCAGCGCCACGAGGCGATTCTGAAGATCAGCATGCCATTGTCATGAAGCCTTGCAACACATGTTGAAGCGGTGATTACCTTGAGGGATCCTCCTGAATGTCAACACTTCCTCTCCGTACAATCCAATGCTAAGTGTGCTTACCATTCCAATAGCCGAGGGCACGACGACAATTGTTGGGCTCACGAAAACAAGATTCAAGATATGATTGAAGCTAAGCGATTGAGTTTGATCCTCTGTTGAGACTCGAGATGTGATCAGCGCCTATGCCTAACCATGACAGAGTTCCAATCTTTGGTGGCGATACTATGTTTTCAACATAGATGACTTGACCATTCCTCGATGTATTTATTAAGAAGAATTTGTTTGGCGGTGTCAATCAGGGATGCCCGAGGATTGTCGTTGGTGCCCGTCGCGCTGATGGTTGTGCTTGGTTGAGAGACGTGTTCGATGCATGATGGATAGCCGTGAGATACTATTTACGAAACCACCATGCGAAGGTGTGAAGAAATGTCTAAGTTGAAGATTGACAATCGACGGCTGCCATACCATCTGTGGGATACCTTGGGGCAGCCAAGTGGAAAGTATGATTACATGGTGAAGTACTGCGTCACGATAGTTACAAGATTCCTATTGAAGATGTTAAGGCGGCCGGATGGGGTGACGATTTCCCGAAGACTATCTTGATGTTAACACTATAAGGATTTCCTCTGTTGATCCACATGCCTAAAGTGGCACCTCTCATTATCACTTCTCCAAGACCGGTTCCATATTCCTCGACAAGGCTATCCCCTTGGAATTATGGGCGATGTTTACTATCATGGCGTCAAGCAAGATCCTCGACCATTGAAGATCTTCGATTGAAGTTTCTATTCACGACATTGACAACATCAGGATCAAGTGGTGACGAGCAGGAAGGGTATCTCTCGAGATTTCTCCTCAAAAGACACTGCGACTCCACTCATTCCAGCTACTCAATCAATATCGGCTAGAGGAAAGAACCGTGACTCATCACGCTCGACGAGAAGTACCAAAGGAAGTTCTTGAAGACACCTCGAACAAGAAATGGAGGAAATTACGAAGATCATCAAGAAGAGTGACTACAATGTTGTGGAGCAGTTGGGAAGAACTCGAGTCCAAGATCTCCATGCTTGCTCTCCTCTTGTGCTCAGAGGCTCATGCTAATGCCTTGGTGAAGTTTCGAAGAATGCTCATGCCATGAGAACTACTCGATCAATTCGAAGTTTGTATTGCTAGCTTTGGTACAACAACGGCCTGGAAACTACGATCTTGATTTGACTCCTGGGAAAGAAACATAACAAAGCCTTGCACATCTGTCGAATGCAAAGGGCTACCTTATCTCATGTTTTGGTGGATCTTGGTTACTCTCGAATATCCTTCGAAGCGCTTTTGATCGACTTGATGTCGAAGGGTTGGTTACGAGACCCGGTGACATAATCGTGAGAGCTTTTGATGGTTCTAAGCGAACGGTGCTTGGAGGCTCACTCTGCTGTTAAAGTCGGTTCCCGACTTTTGACTCACTTTCTTTGTCATGGACATCGTCCGCCTCTTACCTACTTGGGCCCTTGGATACATGGGCGGGCCGTATACTCTACCTTACATCGAAGCGAAATACGGTGAAAGGGAAGGTTGTTCGAGTGTGGTGAAGAAAGTATGGTCGGTCATCTGATCATTCCGCTATCTCGAGATGGAGGTGAATTCTTGAGACTCCTGTCAAGCTTTTGAAGCAATACCGAGTCATGCACAGTGACTCTCTGTCCTCTGAAGTTGCTAAAGTTCGCTAGGATGGCCTCTTTGAAAGATGCTCAAGCTCTTGTTGAACAAGGAGGTAGTGCTATTTGGGGTCAGCTCCACGATCTTCCTTTCAAATTTGACAAGGCGGTTTAGGCTTCACTATCAAGGTCGAGATGATCGCCCATGACGTGCCGACCAACTTCCTTTCCGCATCGGCCAGTGGAATCCATGCTATAGAAGGCGGCGACGGCCGACATCCAAGTGGATCTTCAACTCCGATCATGGGCTCGGAATTGGAAGGCGAAGGCGTCATACCAATCTCCTTTAGGAGTAATTGCTCTTGTTTTGTTTTGCTTTTCGTATTTCTTTATGTTTTGAACAATAAACTTTGGCCTAGTGCCTTGCGGGGCATCATGGCTCGTTCGCGAGGTTTTATCTGTCGTTTGCGTATTTTCATTCAATAAATCATTGGACTTTTGCATTCAATTGTTTGTTTTCTTTCTTTTACTTTACCCCTCCAAAAGCTGTGTTTCTTACACACACCCGTGATACCGCTGAGAATCACTCGAATCTAGTTAATAACGGCTATGCTAGTGCTAAATATGACTTGATAATCCGATCTACCAAGAAGGCGAAGTGAGGAAGATTGTGAAGTGCCGGAGAACTTGCGGTTGCTACTGACAAGAAGAGCGAGTTATCTGACCACCGAAGAAGCAAGTTGAGGTTGTGAATTTGGTACTAACGAAAACGAAAAGAGATCAAGATAGGGCGGGTCTTGAGAGCAGTGTTAAAGAAAGGTTGATTCGGATGCTACGAGACTATGTTGAGGTTTTTGCTTGGTCGTACGAAGACATGCGGGTTTAGACATTGATATTGTGGTACAGTTCTTGAAACGAAGGTTTTCTCGGTGAAACGAGAAGGTTCGTCGTATGCGTCTGAGATGTCGGAAAATCAAAGCCGAAGTTATGAGCGGTTCAGCGGGGTTTCTTAGGCTGTCACCTCACATCGATGGATTGCTAATGTGGTACGTGCCTAAGAAGGATGGTAAAGTACGAATGTGTGTGGATTACGAGAGATCGAACAAAGCGAGTCAGAAAGGCGATTTCCCACTTCCTCGTATTGATGTTACGGTTGACAACACCGCTCGGCATAAGGGTTTCTCCCTCATGGATGGTTTCTCGGTTACAATCGGATCAAAATGGCTCACGAAGATGGAAAAGACTACTTTTGTTACGATGGGACTTTACGCTACAAGGTTATGCCGTTCGGTGAAGAGCGAGGCGCCACTTATCGGTGCTATGGTGACATTATTTCATGACATGATTCATCACGAGATAGAGTCTCGTCGGCGACATGATAGCTCGATCCGGGGCGAAGAAGAACATCTTGATCATTTGCGGCTGTTTTGATTAAGAAATGGATTGAGGCGAATCCTAACAAGTGCACCTTTGGGTCGAGATCAGGAAAACTCCTAGGGTTTGTAGTCGGTGGAAGAGGTATTGAAGTTGATCCCGAAGGTTAAAGCTATTCAAGAGATGCTGACTCCCGCACCGAGAAGGAAGTCGAGGTTTCTTGGGCCGATTGAACTACATTGCAGTTCATTGCACACAAGCGCTGCTTGTGAGCCATCTTCAAGTTACTTAAGAAAGATCAAGTAATGGAATGGAACAGCGAGTGCGGATCGCTTTTGACAAAATCAAGGAATACCTACGAAATCCTATCTATGATGCCGCACCTTGCAAAGGAAGACCTCTTATCATGTACTTGTGGTTAGAGAACTCAATGGGTGTGTGTTCAAGTAGGAAAAGAGCATGCAATATACTACCTTAGCAAAAGTTTACAAGTGTGAAACAAGATACTCACGGCTGAGAAAACTTGCAGCGCTTTAACGGGCTTTCGCCGACTAAGGCAGGTATGTTGACTACACTACTTGTTGATTTCAAGATGGATCCGATAAAATACATCTTTGAGAAACACTCTCTGGAAGAATAGCAAGATGGCAAATGATCTTGACCAGTATGACATCCGGTACACTTCCACGAGAAAGCGATCAAAGGAAGTGTGGTAGCCGATCATTTGGCTCATCAAGCCGTAGATGACTATCGATCTATGCGATTCAATTTCGGCGAAGATGTTCTATTAATTCAGATTTGCGAACAGGCCCAGACGAAGGACACGAACAAGGATCGATGGACTATGGTTTTGATGGAGCCTCAAGCGCGCGGCAATGGCATTGGCGCCATCATTACATCCCTGCGGACATCGCCTTTCAGCGATTATGTTTCGGTTGCACTAACACATGGCAAGTCTGAGGCGTGCATCATGGGTATCAAAGTGCTATTGACTTAAGAATCAAGTTCTTAAAAGTGTATGGAGACTCGGCTTTAGTGATCGGTCGGATAAAAGGCGGTGGGATACGACATCCGAATCTCATTCCATATCGAGGCATGTTACGAGTTTGATTCCTTACTTGAAGAGATTACTTTTGATCACATTCCACGAAGAGAATCGGTTGGCGAGCACTTGCTACTATGTCATCTATGTTCAAGGTCGAGATGGGACGAGGCTCCCGGATCATCATTGAGAGGTTCGACGAACGCGTATTGTTATGAGCTTGTCTGAGAAGAGAAACCTTGGTACTATGGCGTGAAGAGGTATCTTGAGACTGGGAATATCCATGAGACATACATTAATGACAAAGTTCATGAGAAGATTTGCTTCAAATTCTTTCGTAGCGACATCTTATACAAAGCCTTGACCACGACTTGTGCTTACTCAGATTGTATAGACGGTGAACATGATGCGTATCATGGAAGAGTTACAGGTTGGTACCCATCCGATTGGACACACATGGCTAAGAAGATTTTGAAACGAGGTTACTATTGGTCTACCATGGAGGCGATTGTCACCGTATGCTCGATCTTGTCATAAGTGCGGTTATGCCTGACAAAGTGCGTACCTCGGTACCTCTGAATGTTTAACTTCTCAGTGGCCTTCGCAATGTGGGGCATTGACATGATTGGAGAGATTAAGCCCACGGCTTCCAATGGACATCGTTTCATCCTTGTGGCAATTGACTATTTCACCAAGTGGGTAGAGGACCTCGTATGCATCATTACCAAGAATGTTGTGGCTCGATTCATCGGACATAATCTTATCTGTCGGTATGGCACTCTGAAAGGATTATCACGAGATAACGGTTCCAATCTCAACAATAAGATGATCATGAACTCTTGCACGCGAGTTCAAGATCAAACATCTGTCTTCTCCA
Source organism: Vicia sativa (assembly GCA_021764765.1). NCBI lineage: Eukaryota > Viridiplantae > Streptophyta > Magnoliopsida > Fabales > Fabaceae > Vicia > Vicia sativa. The sequence continues at coordinate 4,854,466 of CM038795.1, forward strand.
TATCGGCCTAAGATGAGCAGTATGATGGAAGCCGCCAACAAGAACATTAAGAAGATTATCTGAGGAAGATGGCGTGACTTCGAGGATTGGCATGAAATGTTACCATTTGCTCTTCATGGTTATCCCTTCTGACGAACATCAGCCCGCCTTCTCTCTGTATACGGTATGGGCCGTCTTACCCATCGAGGTTCGAGATACCCTCGACGAGTCCTCCGGGAGGCGAGTTAGATGAGGCGATTGGGTTCGGACCGCCTTGACCGGTTAATTTGATTGATGAGAATGACTCGCATCCATCGCCATGGACAGTTATCGAAGCGAATGATCGAGCATTTAACAAGAAGGTCGGCAAGGAGTCTACCAAGTCGGTGATCTAGTGGTCAGCGCATCATTCTTCCACAGGTGATCCAGGGGCAAATGGACTCCCACCTATGAGGGACCATTTGTAGTCAAGGCGGTATTTTCGGAACTATGATACTTAGCACCATGGATGGTGAAGACTTCCCACACCTTGAGGACATAGTCAAAAATACTACGCATAAAAGAGACCCGCTAGGTCGACGAACCTAGGCAAAAATAAGGGCATCTGGCGAACCAAAGGTTCGGGCAAAAATAAAGGATATATACAAAACATGTACACCGCAGTGAAACCACGAAAAGGCGGCTTGGGCAAAAAGGTATCATTGGGCTAAAACCGAAAGGCGGTCTAGAGCAAAGTTAGGGATTTAAGCGTCGACTATGTCTCTTCGGATCATACCTTCCAGACTACTATCGCATTCAAGGTTCAAATGAAAGATCGATCTACTCACTTTCTGAAACGGCAAGGAGATGAGATAGTTGAAATATATGAGTACTAGCATAGTTGGGACTTACGAGATTGTTTCGCATAGCTTTTACCTTTCTTGTGTACAAACTAGGCCATCTTACCTTTCAAATAAATCTGACTTCTTTCTCTTTACAATTCTGTTGTTGTTATTTGCAATAAGTCAACGTTTGCTTTGAATGATTATACACATGACAAAATCTCTTGCAAACATACGAAAGTGAATACAAAAGTACTTACGATTGGGAATTGGGATGGAGAAGTCAACGAATAGTTCCCACGAGCATAAAGGTGTCACTCACAACACACCTTCCCCAAGCAACGTTACATCGGTCTCAAGCGATGGCACTTGCGTCCCAGTGGATATTTCAATCCTCCTCCTTCTCCGCGTATCCGGACTCGAAGCTTGGTCGGATAGTGCATCGGAGCTATACACTTTTATTCCCCGGCCGGAGATTACAGCGGACTCTAGACTCTTCAAGCCAGGTCTCTCGGCCATCAAATGTTCTCCGGTGAGATCTACCTCGGATCCCGGTGGCGTCTCTTAAATTTCCTCGGCGGATCTACATACAGGTCCTCGCGGATCGCCTCCCGGACTCTCCTCCGGCGAGGTCTATATGAGATCTCCGACAACGACTTCTCAATCTCACCTTCCTCGACAACGTCTAGGCCCAGACTTGGTGAGATAGTGCATCGGAGGAATCCAGGATATCTTCTTTCTCCTTCAAGCGGGGTTCTCCTTTTCAATTCCCGGCGAGAGTTAGAAATCTTCAAACAGAATATCCGCATCTTCTTCAAGATGGATATGTTTTGAAATATCACAACATTCATCATTCATACATTTTTCATAAAGTCATAATTCACGCATATGTCATTCATATACACTATCATGCATCATACTTTGCATAAGACTAACAAATATTCTATCAAAGTTTCTCTTGTTTTCTCAGCAGTGTGATCATTCGCAAAACAGGTCTAGGATTAAACCCGTAAGCGGGGAAAACTATCGAAAGACACGCCATGCAGAGTCGGTTAAGCCCGAGCCGGCGGAAAACTATCGAAAGACCGCCTCCGACGTGGTCCGGATTAAGCCCAGAGCAAGCAGGAAAACTATCAAAAGACCACCTGGTTATCCTCAGATGGGCAATGGATCAACACCGATGCCACAGGAAGCTATCCACATTCTAGCAATACAATCTCCCAGTGTCAGCACGAAGATTTCGATTATCAGCAGCTGACTCTGAGTCTAGCGTACGGCTCGGTTGCCTTGGATGGCATCTTAAGCCCGTCTCAGGCTACTTATCAACGATTGCTTCACTTTGAATCTGCATATGGTTAAAATCAATACAAACCAATAACTTCATTCAAAGATGAGCCGAAGTCGGGTCGACTCCTCCGGATGGCATCTTAAGCCCATCTCGCGTTCCTTCCACTTCCGGAACATCTAGAGCCTAGCGTCACGGCTCGACTCCCAAGCGATGACCTTTCAGGATGGCATCTTAAGCCCGTCTCGTCGACTCTCCTATTAACAACCTCGAGTCTAGCGTCGACTAGTTTCCCAGTGAAGTCCAACTTCTCCAAATGGCATCTGTAAGCCCGTTCCGCACCATCCTGTGAGGTGCAAATTTTAGGTGTACTCGGTGTTGATCATCTACCTCCGGTCACGAAGACAAGCATGTCAATCTAACCCTTCGGTACAAGAAGATTGAGCAGGGCAGCTGTCATACCCCAAAATTTTCCTCCATCTATTCAAGAGATTTCATACATCCATACTCGAGTTCCTCGAGAGTTGATCGGACAAACTCTCTCTGACAATCAACCCAAACAAGGGTTTGGTATCTCTCAAGTCAAGATGGATTTCCAACATCTCCAATGGCTTTCATGCCTCCTCATATGCTTCAAAGATTCTCCATGTCAAGTTTCAAGCTTCTGAGTCAAGTTTCCTCGACAATTGCTCGGATGGTTGAAAATCGGGTGTATTGGACAAAAAGTCAAGCTGTGGTCAACATCTGATCAAAACTTGATTTTTGTCAACATCCTCATTTTGAAGTTACATTCATCATTTGATCAAGGGTTGATCATGATTCATCAAGAAAACTCAAGATTTGCCCAAAGTCGAACTTTCTAAATTAGGGTTTCGGATGAAAAGTCAACTAAACTTTGGTGATCATAACTTTCTCATACTTTCTCGAAATTTTCCACCACCTCTTGTTTGAAGGAAATTCAATTCTCTACAACTTCATGTCTCACAAGAATGTCCAAAAATGCTTCATTTGAGAGGTATAGCTCGAAACATTCAGTCATTTCAAAGTCAACAAAAGTCAACTTTTTGTTTTGAAGATATTTTGAGCATGGTAACTCCAATTGAGATGAGACCAAAGACATTGGTTAGAGGACTCTTAGAGCTTTCAAAAGTCCAAGAACACTCAAAAATGTGGAAAATTGAGCAAGTTACACCATCTACAAGTTGGCGATTTTGGAAGAATGCACAAAGAGAGATACTTCAAAAATCAAAAACTTTGCAAATGGGCCTACTTTTCTTCATCAAAACTTGTTCCTCATACAATTTGGAACATCAAAGCCAAAGCCACGAATTTTTATTTTATTTTTCTATTTAATTTGGAATTTATTCATTTAAATACAAATTAAATTCAAAATAAAGTATAAAATCAAAATTAATTACAAATTGATTTTCTCTTTTCCTTAGCATCCAAGTAACTCAACAAAACCAGCAAATTTCGAAAATTGGATTGATATGGCAAGATTGGATTGAAAATTAATCAAAATTTGAAAATTTGATTTTGTACAAAATCAAATTTGATTTGCATGATTAATGATGATTTCTTCCTCAAATCGGCTCGATTCCATCCAATATAAATACACAATGCATAGCACATGATTAAGGACGAAAATTGCTCCAAAACCCTAGTTTCAAACTCAAAAATTCGTGACCTTGAAGCAATGGCGGTCATTGATTGACTTTTTCAAGTGGTTTTGAGCATCCAAATACATTCATTGCCATCCTTTGAATCGATCGGACCTTTACTTCATTCAAAACCATCGAAATTTCAAAAATCGGTTTGTTCTTGAAAATTTTGAAATCGTGTTTTTATCATTCATGCATTATTAACATGATTTGTTGTTGTTTTTGTGGTTAGTGAGTTGTTTGCAAGCGATCTGGGTTGTTGATTGGTTTCCATGGCACGAATCGTGTTACACCATAGTTAGGGTTCCTGAGCTCGAATTAGGGCTTTGCTTAAATGGAAAAATTGGCCAGCAAGACCTGTACCATTGAACTCGGGATGACCTGAGGAATCGAACCATGGTTTCAAATATTATTTATATTGTGTGTGCTGCATTTTTGATATTAGCCAGGGACCTTGCGTCGAACAAAGACCGACGCTAAATTCAAAAATTCAAATCGGAGAAGGCAGTGGATGGCGGGAAGCGAGCGGCGGCGTGTTATTTTCAAACTATCCCGTTTCCAAACAGTGCGCACGCTTGGCTCAGTTGGTCAACATATCAGTTTTCAAGGTTTGAAAGGGATGTCTCCAGTTCGATTCCTGGTTCAGACAATCTTTTTTTTCACTTTTCAAACTCATTATTTTCCATATTTTCATTATTTTAATATTTTCTATTCTATTTTAATTATTTTCATATTTTTACCTATGCATTAAAAAATTACCAAAAAAATATTTTTCTTTTTACAGTAGTTTTATAAAATCTTTATTTAATTTATAAAATTAAAAAATATCTTTTTGCATGCATATTTATTTTTATTTTGATTTTAACATTTAAATCATATTAAATTAGTTTTTAATTACTAAAATACATTTAAAAATTCCAAAAAAATTATCTTAGTATATTTATCTTATTTCCAGCATGCATTAATTTTCTCATATTAAAATTTGCATTTTTTCTAACATTTTCTCTTATTTCAATTTCATCATATTTCCCGATTTTCTTATACTTTCACAGGTTGCTCCGATTCGGACGTTTTCTTTTTATCATTCTATTTTTTCCAATAATGTAATTGCTCATGGGTTGTAATAGTTAATCTAGGGCTTTATTTTCCGCACTCTAATTATGTATACCCCAAAGCCATGTAATAGCGAGTTTACCTTCCGCACCTTTACATTCCGCATTTACTTTCCGCACCTTTATCAATTGCTAGTAATTAGGCGTGTATGGCAAGACAATAATTGGACATAGCTCACTAATCTTCAAGATAAAATATACTGATTTGACTTCTTTCACACCACCAAGGGTAATTCTCTCTCGATGCCTTTCGATTCAAAATGGTCATGTCCCTCGAGCGTAGAGGTATTCTAACCGTTGCCTTCAAACAAATCATCATAGTCCCTTCGATACAAAGATCATAAGACCCACGATGTCGCCTCCGAATACATGATCTTGACCCTCGATTGTGCCTCTGAAAAAATGATGATAGTCCCGAATGTGCTGGGATACTTCCTAGTTGCTTTCTATGACCATCCGATGTCCCTTCGAATGTCCGTTTACATCCAGAATGGAGCTACCTACTAACTAATGGTATGGCTAGCGCTATTCTAGAGGAATGTAGAAATAAAACGACCAATTCGGTGGGTAAATAAGTCTTTTAGTTGCTTGCTCTATCAAATGCTTTTCACACCACTTTTTTTCAAAGTTCAAACTTTCTTTTCAAAAACGAAACATTCCGAACACTTTGTATACACTCTACATGAGTCATTACAAAGTCAAAGCGAAATGCCTTTTCAAAACATTTTGTCAAACACACGAAAGCAATTTTAAAAGTTATCTAAGAGCAACTAAGAGCCGTAGAATAAGCTGCGGATGGAAAGGGTCTAATACCTTTTCATAACCATTCTCCGAACTTCGAGAATCTAACGAAGGTCTTTTTACTTTTACCTTCCCAATTGGATAAAAATAAAAGTCGGTGGCGACTCTTGCTATCCGCACATTTGGATACAAAAATCCTACAAAGTCGAGTTCAAGTATCACAATGTGGCTGCAAAAAATTTCAAACAAGAAGAAAAGGAGACCTAATAAGCCAATGTCAGCGAGATGTCACAATATTGGGGTCAACATCAAGATCGGAGAAACATGAATAAGAAGTTTCAAAGATGGAGATGTCACCATTGTGGAAGATTTGGACACATAAAATCATACGCTATAGACTACATGGATACCTAATCGGACTCCTATGTTAAGCCTGAAACGACAGGTACCACACTCAAAAGTGGAAGAAGAGCGCAACAACATTGCTCACTTCTCTTAGAAGTGTGCTTAAGGAAGATTGGTACTTTGACGATTGGGTGTTCCAAGCATATGACGGAATAAAAATCTCTTGAATAATGTCAAACCTCATTCTACCTTTGTTACTTTGGAGATGGAGCTAAAGGAGAAATCAAAGGTGTTGGAAACTTGGGCTCTCGGAGTTCCAAACCTAAATGGAGTGTTCTTTGGTAAAGGCTTGTTGCTAATCTCATAAACATAAGTCGACTATGTGATATAGGATTCAAAGTCAACTTCACTAAGTCTGTCTTGTAATCAATAATAAACAAGAAGTGGTTATGAGAGGAGTCGGATCAAAGGACAAGCTGCTACATGTGGGAATTAGAGAACACCAACTTACGTATTGCTCTGGACAAATATGAAAAGGAGGTAAAATTGTGGCACCAAAAACTTGACCATCGCATCTCGGAGGAATGAAAAAGATCATCTCTATGGAGGTCGAGGAGGATACCAAGACTCCATATTGATGAAGGGAGGTGTGGTGAGTGTCGGGTTGGAAAGCAAACGAGAATGTCACACCCAATATCTAGACATCGACCACTTCTAAAGTGCTCGAACTTACACATGGATTTGATGGGGCCTATCACGGTTGAAAGTCTTGGTGGAAAAAGATATGCTTATGTTGTTGTGGATGATTTTCCAGTTACTGGATAAACTTCATCAAAAAAATCGATGTGTTTGATGTTTTTAAAGAGTTATGCAAAAGACTTACGAAATTCACGGCGCGATCGTGATGTCACAGAGAATGTTATGACACAGTATCAGACACTCTGTTAACAATTCACACAATAAATTTAAACAGCAGTAAAGAACACAATAAATTGTTTACCCAATTCAGTGTCTAACTACACCACATCGGGGACTACCCGAGCCGGGGAAATTCACTATTAGTAGAATTAATCCGGGAATAAACCAACCGGTTTATCTCCTTCACTTAAAACACAATGCAACTTCAATCTAAGTCCTACTTAGACACGAGTTCCAACTCACTCCCCAGATCACAGCGATGATATTAACTATTGAATAATTGAATTCGAAGACACACTCAATAAACTATCTTGATTTTGCTTCAAAGCTTTAATCAAGAGACAAAACACTAAATGCTTCAGCTTTGAGTGGTAAACTACCCTTACAAACAAATCCTAGTCCAAGGCGGTTATCAATTGATAATTGCTTGGCTCCTGAAGTAACTAGAATTACACAAAATACAACCTGCTAAATCTTGATACATTCCGAGAGGTGCGGCGGTGTATGGGTTCTATTCCTTTATAGAAGCGATCCACGAAACTTCGGTTTGGGCTTCCATAAAGATAGCTAGGGTTCACTTAATTTAATCCTAAAAACATGGTCTTTTCAACAACCAACTTAGGTTTAACTAAGATTAACCTAGCAGCCACGTGAGCATGCAATCTAATATGAGAAAACATAATACAACACAACAAACTTCACGAAAAGTCTCGGGAAAAGCAGTTCTGCGAGCAGAATGTCTGCGGAATGTCATAACATCGGTATGACATCGAGACTATTTTGAATTTCGAGACTTTAGCTTCAGTTCGATCATACTTTAAACATCTTTGTCAAGTAGGATTTATCTTGATCTCTTAATGTCATGACATTTATCAAGACATTGCCAAAGCCTAGTTTTACCAAAAATTAATGCCAACTTAAAACACTAACAAACTCCCCCTTTGGCACATTTTTGGCTAAAACTACTTAACAGATCAGAGAACCTATGCAATAGAAGAAAAACTAGTTCTAAGCTTAAAGACCGAACTTAGAGAAGATAAATTCTACCCATACAAAAATCCCAATTTCCCACAATTGCCCACAAATAAATTTCCCTACAATTCCCCGTTGTAACACGATATTCTTCTCCCTTTTTAGCCACAAAGGGCCAAAAAATAGTACAAGTGCCTCGATCATTCAATCATATATGAAGAAAAGTACCGGCACAATGTTTACAGTTATATCTCGGTAAAGGATTACAATTACATCAACAAAATTACAGTCATCCAAAATAAAAATGGAAATCCGAACAAGAAACAATAAGCGAGCAACAAGGCACATGATTACAACTCAAGTGCTTTCCTCTCGAGAAAAGCATGTGGAAAGAAGCATCTTGAACCTTCTTGACACCGACCATCCAACATCATTATTTTCAGCATCACCAACAACATCATTATCATTATCCCTTCATCCTCAACCTCGTATCCTGCTCTGGTTGAGAGATTAGCTCTTCAGGCTTTGCTTCCTTGAGCTCTTTGCGGTAGCTTTTAACACAGCTATGTTTGCCTTTTGAGAAGTTACCTTGACATTGGATGTCTCACGGATGTCATGACAATGTGGGACATATCGCCTTGAAAAAGTTTGTAGTGGAATCCAAGAGCGAGGCTCTTTTGGGTACATCTCTTTCGGCTAGAATATCGGAAATTGGTCATGATAATTCCACACAGGGCGGGGAGGAAAGACTATTGGTCCTTTGATAGCATAGCTTTCGGCATGCTTGAGGTGCTTTCAAATATATAGGATCCATAGTCAAATTTGCTTTGAGTGCCTCTTGCATATATGAATCTTCTCGGTCCAATAGAGATGGTGGATTTGTGATTGGTTGGGACCAGTTAGCACACCAATCTTATGCGGGATGGCAAATTTGACACTCAACTTGCTTGCGAGAGTTTTCCTTGAGAGGCCATTGCCTTACTTGTTTAGCGATGATGGTTTGAGATCTTGTTGTCGATTTCCTCTGGTGAGAGCATCATCGAGATCTACCGAGTCAATTGATCACGAGTTGGAGAAAACGACCTTCCTCCCCTCACATATCTGATCTTGTAATTCTTGATCGAACCGCATGACAAAAGCGGGTTGAACGAGATAACTTTCGGTTGAATAGATTGGTTATTATAACAAAATTATATAAATATAAAATTTGTCAAACTCGCCAATTCCGTCTCTACAAAATATAATTAGCAATTAAATTTTTTATAAATATCATATCATAAATAAATTTACAAGTTCATAATTTAAATTTAAATTTTAAACATAAGAATCACATATAATAAAATAATACAAAATTACAAAGTCTAATTGTAACAAAGTCTAATTGCAACATAATCTAATAAAATAGTTTATAACAAAATAATTTCATTGTCTACTATATTTAGTTTTAGGCTAAATTCAGTTTTGGTCCCCATTTTGGTGTTTTCACGATTTTAGTCCCCTATTTTATTTTTAAACACTTTTGGTCCCTCATCCCTTTGGCTACAAAAGCATATGAATCACTTTTTAAAACTTTTCAAATGGCGGAGCGTTCAAATGAGATCATCAATACATTATTGAAGAAAGTTAACAATTTTCGAGAAGCAACACATAGGCGTTTTGTAGCCAAATGGAGATGAGAGAAGTGTTTAAAACAAAATAGGGACTAAAATCGTGGCTAAAATAGCAAAACTATAATTATATAATTAGAAGGATAAATTATTTCAATGTTGAAATCTCCTTCTTCATTGTCAAAATCATCGCAACAAAATCAATTACATCTACAACATGTTCTTCGTCAATGATACCATAATTTTATTTTATTTTTATTAATTAATTAAAAAGACTAGTCATTTTGATTTAAAAAAAATTAAAAAAAATACAATTGAACCATTAATTTTGAAAACCGTTGATTTTACGGGTTTGACCGATTCTACAGGTTCAAAGACACATCCAATCTAACAATTGAACTAGATCAATTATCGATCGATTCTGATTTAAGCTGATGCAGTTCGGATTTTAAAACATTGCCTCCACTTCTCATTTCTCATTCTTCTTACTTATATTTCTCTTACTTTCGTACTTTTTATTTTTCTATTTCGTCATATATATATATATATATATATATATATATATATATATATATATATATATATATATATGTGTGTGTGTTTTTTTTTTTAATTAAAATAGCAATACAATGAATATGTTGCATAGTAAACCTATTAAACTTTTAGATTTGTCTCGAGATTACTAGGTATAAATAACCCATATAGAATATTAATTTATAATTACATTATAATAAACCTATTATTTACAATAATCAAAAATCCAAAAATTAATTACATTATATTAAACATGTTAAAAATTAATATTCAATAAATAATAACTACAAACCTATATTAATAAAAAATTTGACATGTTTTTCTAATTATTGAAAAGAAAAATTGTTTTAGTATATTTTACAGTGAATGTGATCGTGAAGCAAAAAGAATAGAGAAGGGTGTTTGCAAATGTAATTCATATCATCCACAAATTATATATATATATATATATATATATATATATATATATATATATATATATATATATATATATATATATATATATATATATATATATATATATATATATATATATATATATATATATATATGAGAATCAAATTACATTCGATGAGTTACACCTTGAATTATTATATTTTAAAATCAACCGTTGAATTGAAATATACTGTCATATAGATCATACTTATAAAGTTTGAGATTAATGTATAATGATTTACTATGTCATTGAACTACATCAAAATTAACATTATATATATATTGAACTCCATAATAATAGGATTCTTATTATGCACATGTTTTTTGTTTCATAAATCTCTTAACAGTGAAAAAAGTTATGTCTTAAATTATAAGACACGTTCATTTCACTAATTAAAAAATATAATTATTATTTTATAAAAAAGTAAAATGATATAGGAGTTTAAAAAATATTCTTTAATAATTATTTTTAAAAAAAATTTAAAAGTTAGAAAAAATAAAAAATAAATAATAGAGGAAATATCCAAAAAAAATCATTAATAGTATATTAAGATATTAAGTTTGTAAAATGACGTATAGTTTAGAAATTTTTTTTCCAAAAAATGATTTATAATTTATAACTGAGACAGTATCATATGTCGTGGTCAGGAAGAAAATAAAAATGATTCCAGTTTGGGTTCAACTCAAATACTCTCAGTAAATGAGATTTATACAAACCTGTAAACATAACAGACCATTAAGTTAAAAGGATATATTGGAGGGATGTGCTTGGTTCTATCAGTTTTGATGTAACATTCTTTCATTTGGGTAACACGTGTGTTAAATTGTAATTCAAATGTCAGCGGTAGTGTTTTAAGTTGGCATTACTTTTGGTAAAACTAGGCTATGGTAATGTCTTGATAAATGTCATAACATTCGAGATTGAAGATAAATCCTACTTGACAAGGATGTTTAAAAGTACATTTCAGGCTGGAAGCTAAAAGGCGTCTTGGAATTGCGAGAAAATATTACGATGTCATGAGATGTTATGACATTGATGTGACTTTACATTACCGAGAATCTGTTTTCTGAGATTTTCGGAAGTTTGTTGATGCTTTATTATGTTTTTACATTATTAGATTGCATGCTCACGTGGCTTTTAGGTTAATCTTAGTTAAACCTAAATTGGTTGTTGATAAGACCAAGTTTTAGGATTAATTAAGTGAACCCTAGCTATCTTTATGGAAGCCCAAAATTGAAGTTTCGGGGCTTCTATAAAAGGAATAGAACCCTTACTTTGCTCTTTGCCTAGGATGTATTGAAGATTTAGTAGGTTGTATTTTGTGTAATTCTAGTTACTCTTGTGAGCCAAACAATTATCAATTGATAAGTGCCTTGGACTAGGATTTGTTTGTAAGGTAGTTTATCACTCAAAGCTTTGAAGCACAGTGTTTGTCTCTTGATTAAAGCTTTGAAGTAAAATCAAGATAGTTTATTGAAGTGTGTCTTCACAATTCAATTATTCAATATGTTGATATCACTGCTTGTGATTGAGGGGTAGTGAACTCGGTCTAAGTAGGACTTAGATTGAAGTTGCATTGGGTAGGTTTAAGTGAAGGAGATAAATGGTTGGTTTATTCTGAATTAATTCTACTAATAGTGAATTTCCTCTGGCTTGGTAGCCCCGGATGTAGGTGTAGTTACACGTTGAGCGGGTAAACAATTTATTGTGTTCTTTCTTGCTATTTGAATTTATTGTGTGAATTGTTAACAGTGTCGAATCTTTGTCATAACATTCTCATGACATCACGTGTCTGCCGGAATTTCAATTGGCATCGAGGCGAGGCACCACCTTATTTGAGTGAGATCTAGGAAAATAGTTTACGGCATAATGGATAAGGAAGGAGGATTTGGAGGTAGACCACCTATTACGGATGGATCTAATTATGATTCTTGGAAACCTCGTATGGTTGTTTTTAAGATCGGTGGATATTAAAGCTTGGAGCTCTTGACAAAGGATGGAAACATCCCACCAAGCTTGAGAAAGATGAGACTACTTGTCTTGAAACACGAGGAAGAATGGAGCAAGCAGGAAGAGGCTAGCCTTTGAGGGAACTCTAAAGCATTGAATGCATTATTCAATGGAATTGACAAAAATATCTTGGACTAGTTCATCAATGTGAGTGGCCAAGGATGTTTAGGACACTCTCAAAACTACTCATGAGGGACATCCAAGGTGAAGATGTCAAGACTTGGATGCTCACTACCAAATTTGAGAATTTGAAGATGAAGGAAGATGAGAACATTCATGAGTTTCATGAATATCTTGGAGATTGCCAACACCTCGGGAGCTTTAGGAGAAAAGATGCGGAAGAAAAGTTGGTGAGAAAAATTCTCAGATCCTTGCCTAAAAGATTTGCAATGAAAGCAACTGCAATAGAGGAGGCTCAGGACATCAGCACCTTGAAGGTTGAAGAACTTATTGGATCTCTTATGACTTTTGAAATGGGAATCAGTGAAAATGTTGATAAGAAGAATAAAAGCATAGCCCTTGTATCCAATACTGAAGAGGAATGCAAGAAGGGTGATGATGAGAAGATATATGAAGCCATAGCTATGCTTGGAAGACAGTTCAACAAGCTCATCAAGAGGATTGATCCAAAGTCAAGGTCAAATGTCAAGGACATTTCATCTAACATTGCGATCTTATGACTCCGGCAGAAGATCCAAGTCGGAGAAAAAGGAAGTCAAGGTGGAATCCAATGTCATGGATGTGAAGGATATGAGCATATTAGATGAATGTCCTACCTTTCTTAAAACAAAAAAGAAAGGAATGGCTGTCACTTGCGATGGTGATTCAAGTAGTGACTCGAGAGGAATCGGCCAAACTTGTCTTTGAAGTTGTAATTACGATAATGACTCTAGTGATGAGGAAGAACTTGAAGAACTGATACTTACAGAAGCGTATCGAAGTGGTGAGAATGAGCGAGAAAAAGTGATTGAGAGTTGGGCGGAAAATGTGAAGGCGGAAGAGAAAATACAATCACTATAAGTCATCTCAATAGTGAAATTATAGTGTTGAATTCCAAGCTTGATCATATGACTAAGTACATCAAGATCTTGACTCTGGGACGATAAGTTGGAAGAAATTCTTCACTTGGACAAAATGCGGAAAATAAGCATGGTCTAGGATATGTGGTGAAAAGAAACACGGTAGTGACAAGAAGAAGAAAAGGCATGGAAACCAAGGTCAAAGCGGATGTCACAACATAAAATAGTGAAATTCACAGCGTGAGATACTTGATGTCACGAGAGAATGTTATGACCACGATGTCGACACTGCTTTAACAATTCACACGATAAATATAAGCGATAAATAACACAATAAGTTGTTCACCCGATTCGGTTCTAACAAACCTACGTCTGAGCTACCAAGCAGGATAAAGTTCACTATTAGTAGTATCAATTCAAAGACCCTACCAACTCACGGTTATTGACCTTCTCACTTAATCACTACCCAATGACACTTTTACCTAAGTCCTACTTAGATATGAGTTCCTACTCACTCCCCTCAATCACCGATGATATCAACCTATTGTTTAATTGAATTGTGAAGACACTTCAATAAAATATCTTGATCTTGCTTCAAAGCTTTAATCAAGAGACAAACACTGGTGCTTTAAAGCTTTGAGTGATAAACTACCCTTACAAATCCTAGTCAATGCACTATTCAATTGATAGTTGCTTGGCTCACAAGAGAAACTAGAATTACACAATAACAATTGTTACTAACCTTAACGTACAAAACCAATGTTAAATTCCTTAACAGTACACAAATAAAACACCAATATCTTCAATAAACTCGGGCGTGGGTAGAATAAGGGTTGAATTCTTTATATAGAAGCAATTGAATCTTGAGTTTGGGCTTCCATAAAGATAGCTAGGGTTCACTTATTCTCTCTAAAAACATGGTTTGTTCAACAACCAATTTAGGTTTAATTAAGATTAACCTAGCAGTGAAACATGCTTTCTAATAAGCATAAATAAAAGGCTCAACAAACTTCGAAAATCTCGGAAAAAAGCGATTCTGCAGAACAGAATGTCACCTGAATGTCATAACATCTTATGACATCGATTTATTCTGCGAATTTCCAGCCTGACTTTAACTTCCAGGTTGTTGTACTTTTACCATCCTTGTCGATGGGATTTATCTTCAATCTCTGAATGTCATGACATCTATCAAGACATTTCTAAAGCCTAGTTTTACCAAAATTGATGCCAACTTAAAACACTAACAAACTCCCCCTTTCGTACATTTTTGGCTAAAACTACTAGACCTATCAGAGTACAAAATGCAGCAGAAGACTAACAACCTAGTTCTGAGTTTCCCTACCCTAAGCTTTCCTAAGCTTTAAGTACCTAGAACTAAGAGAAGATAAATTCTACCCATACAAAAGTCCCACAATTTCCCACAAACAATTGCCCACACAATTGTTAAACAAACAGGCCATAAAATTTCAGGCCATACAATCCCCAATATACTTCCCACGGTTCCATACTCACATTAACCAGTAGTTCTTCTCCCCCTTTTTAGCCATAAAGGGCCAAAGGAAACACTTCAAGTTCCCCAAACCTTTGAAACAAAAAGTGACAACAACAAAGGAAATATACCAGCAAGTATAACAGGGATACATCTCAGTCAGGACAATGTTTACAGTCATCCAACCAGAAGAACAAATGAAAAAAAAAAATACAAGACACAAAACAGAACAAATAACAAGAGTTGACGAATATTGGAGCAACACAGGGCGGCGGGCGGGAGCTTCAAGTGCTTTCTTCTCCGGAAGCCTTGTGGAAGAAAGCTTCTTGAGCCTTCTTCAGCACCACCATCGAATATCATCGTCTTGACATCACCTACAACATCATTATCGACTTTCTCTTCATCCTCAACCTCTATGTCCTGCTCTAGTTGAGAGAAAGCACTTCGGACTTTGCTTTCTTGCTTCAGCTCCTTGCAAGTTGCTCTTAGCAACATGACATTTGCTTTCGAGAATCTTCTTTGACATTGATGTCTCGGCGAGATGTCATGACAATGTCTGGACATGCTTCCCTTGGAGCGATTTGTAGTGGAATCCAAGAGCGGGGCTCTCTTGCGGTGAATCTGTCACCAAGAATGTCCGGATGTTGATCAAGTATAATTCCACCGGCGGGGAGGAAAAGCTATTGGACCTTTGATAGCATAGTGTTAGCATGCGAGTGTCGATCAAATATGTAGGAGCCATAGTCAAAGGAAGCTTGAGTTCTCTTGCATAGATGAATCTTCCCATCCATTAGAAATAGTGGATTTGTGATTGGTTGGGACCAGGTTTGCGGCACCAATCTTATGCGTATGGCAAATTTGACACTCGATTTCTTTGGTGAGTTTTCCCTTAGAGGCCATTGTCGACTTGTTTGGCAGTGATGGTTTGGCAAATCTTGTTGTCAGTTTCCTCCAGTTCTGGTTGAGTGTTAGCAGATCTTCCTAGGAATCTATTGATCACATTTGGAGAGAACCTGACTTTTCTCCCCCTCACATAAACAGTCTGGTAATCATCAGAATTCCTATCCCCACAGTCATTTGAGAGATTGACAATAAACTCTCTCACAAAGCTTCATAACAGTTTGAGAGTTTCTCCTTTGTTTTCATCGATCCTGCCTCCTTAATCAGGTCAATGATCTCCTTGCACCCTAAAGCACTCTTGTTCAACTCTCTTTCTAGTGCAACCCTCTTTAAACAAACATACTTCCATCTTCCAGCACTTTCAGGATGATGGAAAGAGATGTTATCAATTGCCACTTCAGGCACTTTGGGAAGTTTGACAAGTGTTGGCTTCTTTCTTGAATGTATGTCAGTGACATTCTCCTCAACATCAACCTCAGTGTCATGATCAGACTCCACAGGTTCAGGTTCCTTCCTCTTTTTCAGAATAGGTGTTCTCTTTGGTTTAGAGTCACCACCAACAGTTTTCACTCTACTTCTCCTTGTAGAGGGTCCAGCCTTGTGATACTTCTCAGTCTTGCCCACATCTACAGTATCTTTCTCATTAACAGGGCTCTGTGTGACTGCCTGTTTTCCCTTTCTTTTCATCATTCTTTTTGCAATGCTTGGATTGACATTGGCAATAAGATCATTGTTTGAGAACATTTCATCTAAATCAATGACTGGAGGATCAGTTAAATGATTAGATTCTTGAACTGGTGACTCTTCCAAAATGCTGTCAGAAATGTAGTCATCAGGGACTTTACCAGAGACATACTTTGCTGGTGATTCTTCAAGAATACTATCAGAAATATAGTCATCAGAGGCTTTATCAGGGCAACATTTTGCTGAGGACTCCTCAAGAATACTGTCAGAGATCTCATCTTCCTTATCAGCAGAGATTTTATTGCAAGCATCATCAATACCTACTTCAGACTCTTTAACAGAAAGGTCTTCATTGTTCTTGGCAGGGGAATCAACATGATCACCAGATGTCTTGACATCCTCTGTGACATCTGGATCAACTGCTAAGCTAGGGCTAGCAGATTTTTCATTTAAAGGGACTGAGACTCCAGGTACATATTGATTCTCATTTAGGATACTTATCACTATCCTAGCTATTGCTACATGCGCAGACCTAGACTCCTCTGGGTTCACTCTTTCGAGAGCAGAAGATGATGGAGCAGAGGTCTTACCAGGAGGATGCTTGTGATCTTCTTGCATTTCTTGTGCAATTTCTTAACTTTTTGGATCGAGTAGCTATGCGCGCAATGGAGTAACCTTGATTGCTTTAGCTTGCATGGATTCAACTTTTCCCGACTTGACCATGGAGGAGATGGAGAGCTGTCTTTTGGGATGATGGCGAGGATGAAGACATTTTTCATTGGTAGTTGAGGGACTGAGGCGAAAAAGGCAAAGATTCGAGTTTCTTTTAGATGAAGAAAGAGTGAAACTACTTTCAAAGAGGAAACTCTTATATGTAGGTGTCTCTTCCTATTCTTGGGCTTTTAAAATGAGGATGAAAATACCTAAACATCCCACTTATGAGTAGTTGAATTAACAAGCCCAATTCATCCCTTGTTGTAGGCTCGATTAATTGCTACAACTTCTCATGTTGTGAATACAATTTGTCCCTTAAAGTCTTAATGACTATCTTCAAGAACTTTTGTAACAATGTCACGATACAAAGTCATGACATCTGTATGACATTGTACTCAATCGATGTCTGCTTCATCAGACCACCTAGAACAATTGCTATCAATGTTGTGAGTTCACTTCAACATTGTATAGGACCACATAGTTTTGCTTCATCTGATCCAGGTGAGATTACTTCTCAAGGGACACATCCAACGAGATCCTTTTACACAAGCTTTGATCGACACCTTTTCCACTTGTTCTTTTGGACACTTTCAAATGAGGAAGGGTAATAGTCCTAGTGTGGGTGCCATTCTTCATTCCAAGCTTCTTGACACAATTCCTTGAACACTTGTTACGTGAAAGTGTTGAGCCATCCATCATTGTATGCGAGACACCTTGGATACCAAGTGATTACCATGGATTGAAGTTGCCATGATTTTTCCTCCTCTGCCTAAGAGAACATCATCAAGACTTTTCTCCTGTAACATTTGGTGAGACACTTGGTCAACCTATCATGCCAGAACCTAGTACTTTGCTTCAGTACTTCAGGAGTGATCAAATGTCGGACATTGAGTGTGACATTACGATTTCTGTCACTGATAATTACCACAGACTTTCCCTTTTCCCATGTGAATTCTTGGTAATCTTGACTCCCTATGGGCGATTCTTTTCATTCCTCGAGGTGTGGTGATCGGTTCTCTTTGTCCCAATTCACTTTCTCTTTATCTGTAGAGCACATAGATGGCGAGTGGGGTTCTCGATTCCCACAAGTGATTGTCCTTTGATCGACCCTCTCATAATCATTTGCTTGTTCATCATTAATCACAAGACATTCAGGTCTTAGTGAAGTTGACTATGAATCCCATATCACATAGTGACTTATGCTAATGAGATTTGCGATCAACCCTTTTACAGTGATACTCATTCGGGTTTGGAACTCGGACCGGTTTGAGTTTCAACACCTTTGATTTCTCCTTTAGCTCCATCTCCAAAGGTAACAAGGCTGGTAGAATGAGGCTTAACATCATTGAGAAGATTTCTGTCTCCAGTCATATGCTTGGAGCACCCACTGTCAAAATACCAATCTTCTTTGGAAGGTACTCTAAGAGAAGACTGTGCTATCAGAGCTGTAGTCTTTTTCTTCTTCCACTTGTGAGCGTATGATGCCTTGTTGGACTTATGCTTCACATAAGGAACTTGATTAGGATACCCATGTAGCCTATAGCAGGTGGACTTTATGTGACCAAATCTTCCACAATAATAACATCTCCATCTTTGAAACTTTTTGATCATGTTTCTATGATTTTGATGTTGAACCCAATGTTGTGACATCTGATTTGACATTGGTTCATGTGGTGCATTTTTCTTTACGTGATCAACAAATTTTCACCTTCACATATCACGAGCGGACCTATTTCTGTTTTGTGGTATGACATCCTTTTGCCTTTGACTTCGGGTTTGTTCCTCTCTGGTTATTAGCAAATCTCTTTGATCATGTCTGAGCCAAACACATTTCTGTTTTGGATTGTGACACTGCTTTGACATTGTTTTCCTAAGTCTTTTCTCCTTAATGTCACCAGGTTGCTTTTCACATATCCTAGACCATGCTTATTTCACGCATTACATAAGTGAAGAATTTCTTCCAACTTATCGATTACCGATGTCAACATTTTGAGAGACTTAGACATCGATCAAGTTTGGAATTTAGCATACTAATATCACTATTGAGGTGATTTATAGTATTGTGCTTTCCTCTTTCTCGACCTCGACTTCACATTCTCGACTTCCACTTCTCAATCGACTTTTTGTTCCTCGTTCTGTGACACACTTCACCACTTTTCACACACGACTTCTGTAGGTCTCGTAAGCTCTTCAAATGTCACTTCCTCATCACTAGAGTCCATGTCGAGTTGTATACTCCGGTGAGGCGATGACAAGTTTGCCCTCTTCCTCAGATTCACTTCTGATCGGACCAAGTGTGACCATTCCTTTCTTTTGTTTCTTAAGAAAGGTGGGACATTCGGCTTTAATGTGTCCATATCCTTCACATTCATGACATTGGACTCCTGCTTTGACTTCCTTTTCTTGACTTGGATCTTCTGCTGAGTCATAAGATCTGCTGATGTCGAATCACGATGTCCTTGACATTTGACCTTGACTTTGGATCAATTCTCACGATCGGTTTGTTGTTGTCTTCCAAGCATGGCTATAGCTTGGATATTTTCTCCTCATCTTTCTCCTTGCATCCCTCTTGAGATTGGATACAAGTGCTATGCTCTTGTTCTTCTTGTCAGAGTTTCATGATTCCCATCTCAAAGGTCATAAGGGATCCAATGGGTTCTTCAACTTTCGGGATCTTTGATGTCAGAGCCTCTTCAATGCGGTAACTTTCATTGCAAACCTTTTGGGCAAGGACACGAGAATCTTTCTCACGACTTTTCTTGACATCTTTTCACCAAGTGCTCACGAGGCATTGGCAATCTCAACACATTCATGTGAAACTCATGAATAGTCTCATCTTCTTTCATCTTGATTCTCAAATTTGGTAGTGAGCATCTGAGTCTTGACATCTTCACCTTAGATGTTCCCTCATGAGTGGTTTGAGGATGTCCCAAACATCTTTGGCCAGCTCACACTGATGGACCAATCTGAAGATGTTCCTGTCAATACCATTGAACAGAGCATTCAATGCTTTAGAGTTTCCTAGAGCCAGCTCCTCTTCCTCTTTGCTCCATTCCTCCTCAGGTTTCAAGACAGTAGTCCCATCTTTCTCAACCTTGGTTGGATGTTTCCATCCTTTATCGGACTATCAAGCCTTGATATCCACTGATCTTAGGAAGGCAACCATACGAGGCTTCCAATACTCATAATTGGACCCATCCATAATAGGTGGTCTACCTCCAAATCCTGCTTCTTTATCCATTATGCCAGAAACTATTATCCCTAGATCTCACGGAAATAACCGCGAGTGCACGCTCGATGCCAATTGAAATTCTGGCGAGATACTTGATGTCAGAGAATGTTATGACACGATATCGACCTTTGCTTTAACAATTCACACGGTAAATATAGAGCGATAAATAACACAATAAGTTGTTCACCGATTCGGTTCTAACAAACCTACGTGCGGAGGCTACCAAGCCGGGGATAAAGTTCACTATTAGTAGTATCAATTCAAAGACCTACAACCAACTCACAGTTGTGACCTTCTCACTTAATCACTACCCAATGACACTTTTACCTAAGTCCTACTTAGATATGAGTTCCTACTCACTCCCCTCAATCACCGCATGATATCAACCTATTGTTTAATTGAATTGTGAAGACACACTTCAATAAAATATCTTGATCTTGCTTCAAAGCTTTAATCAAGAGACAAACACTCGTGCTTTAAAGCTTTGAGTGATAAACTACCCTTACAGCAAATCCTAGTCCAATGCACTATTCAATTGATAGTTGCTTGGCTCACAAGAAAACTAAATTACACAATAACAAGCATTACTAACCTTAACGATTACAAACCAACTATTAAATTCCTTGATTACACAAATAAAACACCAATATCTTCAATAAACTCGGAGGCGTGGTGTAGAATAAGGGTTGAATTCTTTATATAGAAGCAATTCTGAATCTTCAGTTTTGGGCTTCCATAAAGATAGCTAGGGTTCACTTAATTCTCTCCTAAAAACATGGTTTGTTCAACAACCAATTTAGGTTTAATTAAGATTAACCTAGCAGCGTGAGCATGCTTTCTAATAACGAAAAAGCATAAATAAAGGCTCAACAAACTTCGAAAAATCTCGGGAAAAAGCGATTCTGCGAGCAGAATGTCTGCGAATGTCATAACATCATTATGACATCAATTTTCTAAATTTCAGCCTGACTTTAGCTTCCCGATTCTGTGTACTTTTACCATCCTTGTCGGTGGGATTTATCTTCAATCTCTGAATGTCATGACATCTATCAAGACATTTATAAAGCCTAGTTTTACCAAAATTGATGCCAACTTAAAACACTAACAAATAGGAAATGTATCGGCTCATGGTATGTGGTGCAAAAAATTTCTTGATAACAAGAAGAAGAAGGACCTAATAAGCCAATGTCAAAGCGATGTCACAATATTGGGGTCAACATCAAGATCGAGAGAAACATGAATAAGAAGTTTCAAAGATGGAGATGTCACCATTGTGGAAGATTTGGACACATAAAATCATACGCTATAGACTACATGGATACCCTAATCGGACTCCTATGTTAAGCCTAAGAACGACAAGGTACCCTACACTCAAAAGTGGAAGAAGAGGCTGCATTGATAGCTCACACTTCTCTTAGAGTGTACGCCAAGGAAGATTGGTACTTTGACGGTGGGTGTTCCAAGCATATGGTGGAATAAAAATCTCTTGAATAATGTCAAACCTCATTCTACCGACTTTGTTACTTTTGGAGATGGAGCTAAAGGAGAAATCAAAGGTGTTGGAAACTTGGGTGCTCACGGGTTCCAAACCTAAATGGAGTGTTCTTTGGTAAAGGCTTGTTGCTAATCTCATAAACATAAGTCGACTATGTGATATGGGATTCAAAGTCAACTTCACTAAGTCGAATGTCTTGTAATCAATAATAAACAAGAAGTGGTTATGAGAGGAGTCGAGATCAAAGGACAAGCTGCTACATGTGGGAATTAGAGAACACCAACACATCTTGTGTGCTCTGAGACAAATATGAAAAGGAGGTAAAATTGTGGCACCAAAACTTGACCATCGCATCTCGGAGGAATGAAAAGATCATCTCTATGGAGGTACATCGGAGGATACCAAGACTCCATATTGATGAAGGGAGGTCTGTGGTGAGTGTCGGGTTGGAAAGCAAACGAATGTCACACCCAATGTCTAGACATCTGACCACTTCTAAAGTGCTCGAGCTGCTACACATGGATTTGATGGGGCCTATGCAGGTTGAAAGTCTTGGTGGAAAAGATATGCTTATGTTGTTGTGGATGATTTTTCGGTTACGGATAAACTTCATCAAAGAAAAATCGATGTGTTTGATGTTTTTAAAGAGTTATGCAAAGACTTACGAAATTCACGGCGGATCGTGATGTCACGAGAGAATGTTATGACACGATGTCGGACACTCATTAACAATTCACACAATAAATTTAAACAGCAGTAAAGAACACAATAAATTGTTTACCCAATTCAGTGTCTAACTACACCAACATCTGGGGACTACCAAGCCAGGGAGGAAATTCACTATTAGTAGAATTAATCCAGGAATAAACCAACCAGTTTATCTCCTTCACTTAAAACCTACCAATGCAACTTCAATCTAAGTCCTACTTAGACCTGAGTTCCTACTCACTCCCCCTCAATCACAACAGTGATATTAACCTATTGAATAATTGAATTCTGAAGACACACTTCAATAAACTATCTTGATTTTGCTTCAAAGCTTTAATCAAGAGACAAAACACTCGTGCTTCAAAGCTTTGAGTGGTAAACTACCCTTACAAACAAATCCTAGTCCAAGCGGTTATCAATTGATAATTGCTTGGCTCAAAAGTAACTAAATTACACAAATACAACACGCTAAATCTTCAATACATTCGAGGCGCGGCGGTGTATGGGTTCTATTCCTTTTATAGAAGCGATCCACGAAACTTGAGTTTTGGGCTTCCATAAAGATAGCTAGGGTTCACTTAATTTAATCCTAAAAACATGGTCTTTTCAACAACCAACTTAGGTTTAACTAAGATTAACCTAGCAACCACGTGAGCATGCAATCTAATAACAGAAAAACATAATACAACATTTCGACAAACTTCGAAAAGTCTCGGAAAAAGCAGTTCTGCGAGCAGAATGTCTGCTGAATGTCATAACATCCGGTATGACATCGGACTATTCAAATTCGGCGACTTTAGCTTCGATTCGATCATACTTTAAACATCTTTGTCAAGTAGGATTTATCTTCAATCTCTTAATGTCATGACATTTATCAAGACATTGCCAAAGCCTAGTTTTACCAAAAATTAATGCCAACTTAAAACACTAACAAACTCCCCCTTTGGCACATTTTTGGCTAAAACTACTTAACAGATCAGAGAACCTATGCGTAGAAGAAAAACTAGTTCTAAGCTTAAAGAGACCAGAACTTAGAGAAGATAAATTCTACCCATACAAAAATCCCAATTTCCCACAATTGCCCACAAATAAATTTCCCTACAATTCCCCAGTTGTAACACAGTATTCTTCTCCCCCTTTTTAGCCACAAAAGGGCCAAAGAAAAATAGTACAAGTGCCTCAATCATTCAATCATATATGAAGAAAAGTACCAGCACAATGTTTACAGTTATATCTCAGGCAAAGGATTACAATTCTGTCAACAAAAATTACAGTCATCCAAAATAAAAATGGGAAATCCAGAACAAGAAACAATAAAACAGAAGCAACAAGGCACATGATTACAACTCAAGTGCTTTCCTCTCGGAAAAAGCATGTGGAAAGAAGCATCTTGAACCTTCTTGACACCGACCATCGAACATCATTATTTTCGCATCACCAACAACATCATTATCACTATCCCTTCATCCTCAACCTCGTATCCTGCTCTAGTTGAGAGATTAGCTCTTCAGGCTTTGCTTCCTTGCTTCAAGCTCTTTGCGGTAGCTTTTAACACGCTATATTGTTGCCTTTTGAGAAGTTACCTTGATATTGGATGTCTCACGGATGTCATGACAATGTCGGGACATGTGCCTTGAAAAAGTTTGTAGTGGAATCCAGAGCGAGGCTCTTTTGGTGCATCTCTTTCGGCTAGAATATCGAAAATTGGTCGGTGATAATTCCACAGGCGAGGGAGGAAAGACTATTGGTCCTTTGATAGCATAGCTTTCGGCATGCTTGAGGTGCTTTCAAATATATAGGATCCATAGTCAAATTTAGCTGAGTGCCTCGCATATATGAATCTTCTCGGTCAATAGAGATGGTGGATTTGTGATTGGTTGGGACCCGTTAAGCGACACCAATCTTATGCGGGATGGCAAATTTGACACTCAACTTGCTTCTTGAGAGTTTTCCTTGAGGCCATTGCCTTACTTGTTTGGCGATGATGGTTTGAGATCTTGTTGTCGGTTTCCTCCACTCTGGTGAGCATCATCGGATCTACCCAGAATCTGTTGATCACAGTTGGAGAAAACGACCTTCCTCCCCTCACATATCTGATCTTGTAGTTCTTGATCGAACCGCATGACAAAGCGGGTTGAACCGGATAACTCGGTTGAATAGATTGGTTATTATAACAAAATTATATAAATATAAAATTTGTCAAACTACGCCAATTCCGTCTCTACAAAATATAATTAGCAATTAAATTTTTATAAATATCATATCATAAATAAATTTACAAGTTCATAATTTAAATTTAAATTTTAAACATAAGAATCACATATAATAAAATAATACAAAATTACAAAGTCTAATTGTAACAAAGTCTAATTGCAACATAATCTAATAAAATAGTTTATAACAAAATAATTTCATTGTCTACTATATTTAGTTTTAGGCTAAATTAGTTTTGGTCCCCTATTTTGGTGTTTTCACGATTTTAGTCCCCTATTTTATTTTTAAACACTTTTGGTCCCTCATGGCTACAAAAGCATATGAATCACTTTTTAAACACTTTTCAAATGGCGAGCGTTCAAATGAGATCATCAATACATTATTGAAGAAAGTTAACAATTTTCGGAAGCAACACATAGGCGTTTTGTAGCCAAATTGGGGATGAGTTTAAAAAAATAGGGACTAAAATGGTACTAAAGGACAAATAACTTAAGAAGGATAAATTATTTCAATGTTGAAATCTCCTTCTTCATTGTCAAAATCATCGCAACAAAATCAATTACATCTACAACATGTTCTTCGTCAATGATATCATAATTTTATTTTATTTTTATTAATTAATTAAAAGACTAGTCATTTTGATTTAAAAAAAAAATTTAAAAAATAAAATACAATTGAACCATTAATTTTGAAAAACCGTTGATTTTACCGGTTTTGACCGATTCACACAGGTTCAAAGACACATCCAATCTAACAATTGAACTAGATCAATTATCGATCGATTCTGATTTAAGCTGTGCAGTTCGGATTTTAAAACATTGCCTCCACTTCTCATTTCTCATTCTTCTTACTTATATTTCTCTTACTTTCGTACTTTTTATTTTCTATTTATCATATATATATATATATATATATATATATATATATATATATATATATATATATATATATATATATATATATATATATATATATATATATATATATATATATATATATATATATATTTTTTAAAATTAAAAATAGCAATACAATGAATATGTTGCATAGTAAACCTATTAAACTTTTAGATTTGTCTCGAGATTACTAGGTATAAATAACCCATATGGAATATTAATTTATAATTACATTATAATAAATCTATTATTTACAATAATCAAAAATCCAAAAATTAATTACATTATATTAAACATGTTAAAAATTAATATTCAATAAATAATAACTACAAACCTATATTAATAAAAAATTTGACATGTTTTTCTAATTATTGAAAAGAAAAATTGTTTTAGTATATTTTTCAGTGAATGTGATCGTGAAGCAAAAGAATAGAGAAGGGTGTTTGCAAATGTAATTCATATCATCCACAAATTATATATATATATAGGAGTAATCAAATTACATTCGATGAGTTACACCTTGAATTATTATATTTTAAAATCAACCGTTGAATTGAAATATACTGTCATATAGATCATACTTATAAAGTTTGAGATTAATGTATAATGATTTACTATGTCATTGAACTACATCAAAATTAACATTATATATATATATATATATATATATATATATATATATATATATATATATATATATATATATATATATATATATATATATATATATATATATATATGAACTCCATAATAATAGGATTCTTATTATGCACATGTTTTTTGTTTCATAAATCTCTTAACAGTGAAAAAAGTTATGTCTTAAATTATAAGACATGTTCATTTCACACTAATTAAAAAATATAATTATTATTTTATAAAAAAGTAAAATGATATAGGAGTTTAAAAAATATTCTTTAATAATTATTTTTAAAAAAAATTTAAAAGTTAGAAAAAATAAAAAATAAATAATAGAGGAAATATCCAAAAAAAATCATTAATAGTATATTAAGATATTAAGTTTGTAAAATGACGTATAGTTTAGAAATTTTTTTTCCAAAAAATGATTTATAATTTATAACTGAGACAGTATCATATGTCGTGGTCAGGAAGAAAATAAAAATGATTCCAGTTTGGGTTCAACTCAAATACTCTCAGTAAATGAGATTTATACAAACCTGTAAACATAACAGACCATTAAGTTAAAAGGATATATTTGACTTAATTTTTGGTTTTTACTGTTCGTATTATTAGTTTCAATTACAAATTTAATAAAATAATTAAGTTATTTAAAATTAGCCTCAAATATATTTCATCTTAATATTTTTACGTGTGCAAGACTTACATTAATATTACTACCAAACACATAAATTCGATAGCTTAGAAATATTAAAATAGAATTAATTTAATAAAAATTCAAAAAACACTTACCACAACACAATTTTTAAGCTTTCAAAAACCATAATAAATTGCTTACAAAACCTCTTTGTTTAACGCAACACAACTTTTAAGCTTTCAAAAACCATAATAAATTGCTTCTAAAACCTCGTTGTATTGAAATAACAAAATCAATTATGTTGAAATACGACGAATATTTCAAACAAACTAAAAAAAAATAGAGATAGAAGAAATTATATTATTTGATTTTAAAATTTCTATATGTCTATTTACATATACATAAGATGTGGTATTTATAGTGTTGAGACTCTTATTATTGCTAAATAAAATAATACATGTTATTATGCTCTTGTTAAAATTGTTCACAAAATATATTTTAAATAGGAATAATAATAATTTTTTATTATTATATCACTTCCCCTTTTGAAATATTTGCCACGGTACTTTGTTGAAGTCTTGTTGAGGATAATTATGAGAATATACGTTGTCTCGTTAAAAATTTTATTAGAAAAAATCCATTTGAAGAAAAACCTTAATAAGAGAAAAAAGAGTACAACATTATGCTCCCCCTCAATAGAATCTATTAGTTCTTCTTTAAAGACCTCGAAGGTGTCACATTCCAATATTATTACTCGAACGAATGTATTGAATATCAACCTCTTGTTTCTTTCGAGTTCTTGTGTGAATGAGAAAAACTTTGGAGGGATGTGCTTGGTTCTATCAGTTTTGATGTAACATTCTTTCATTTGGGTAACACGTGTGTTAAATTGTAATTCCAAGTATCGAAACTGTTAGTGTTTTAAGTTGGCATTACTTTTTGGTAAAACTAGGCTATGGTAATGTCTTGATAAATGTCATGACATTCAGAGATTGAAGATAAATCCTACTTGACAAGGATGTTTAAAGTACAACTCAGAACTGGAAGCTAAAAGCTGTGCTGGAATTCTGCAGAAAATATTCTGATGTCATAACAGATGTTATGACATTCAGTGTGACTTTCTGTTCTGCAGAATCTGTTTTTCCTGAGATTTTTCAGGAAGTTTGTTGAGCTGCTTTATTATGTTTTTCTGTTATTAGATTGCATGCTCACGTGGCTTTTAGGTTAATCTTAGTTAAACCTAAATTGGTTGTTGATAAGACCAAGTTTTTAGGATTAATTAAGTGAACCCTAGCTATCTTTATGGAAGCCCAAAATTGAAGTTTCAGGACTGCTTCTATAAAAGGAATAGAACCCTTACTTTGCTGCTGCGCCTCTGGAATGTATTGAAGATTTAGTAGGTTGTATTTTGTGTAATTCTAGTTACTCTTGTGAGCCAAACAATTATCAATTGATAAGTGCCTTGGACTAGGATTTGTTTGTAAGGGTAGTTTATCACTCAAAGCTTTGAAGCACGAGTGTTTGTCTCTTGATTAAAGCTTTGAAGTAAAATCAAGATAGTTTATTGAAGTGTGTCTTCACAATTCAATTATTCAATAGGTTGATATCACTGCTGTGATTGAGGGGGAGTGAGTAGAAACTCAGGTCTAAGTAGGACTTAGATTGAAGTTGCATTGGGTAGATTTTAAGTGAAGGAGATAAACTGGTTGGTTTATTCCTGAATTAATTCTACTAATAGTGAATTTCCTCCCTGGCTTGGTAGCCCCCAGATGTAGGTGTAGTTACCTGGGTAAACAATTTATTGTGTTCTTTACTGCTATTTGAATTTATTGTGTGAATTGTTAACAGAGTGTCAGATACTGTGTCATAACATTCTTTGTGACATCACGTATCTGCTGCCAGGAATTTCAATTGGCATCGAGCGGGCACCACATTTTCGGGTGAGATCTAGGGAAAATAGTTTCTGGCATAATGGATAAGGAAGGAGGATTTGGAGGTAGACCACCTATTCTGGATGGATCTAATTATGATTACTGGAAACCTCGTATGGTTGTTTTTTTAAGATCAGTGGATATTAAAGCTTGGAGAGCTACTGACAAAGGATGGAAACATCCCACCAAGCTTGAGAAAGATGAGACTACTGTCTTGAAACCTGAGGAAGAATGGAGCAAACAGGAAGAGGAGCTAGCACTGGGGAACTCTAAAGCATTGAATGCATTATTCAATGGAATTGACAAAAATATCTTCAGACTAGTTCATCAATGTGAGCTGGCCAAGGATGTTTAGGACACTCTCAAAACTACTCATGAGGGGACATCCAAGGTGAAGATGTCAAGACTTCAGATGCTCACTACCAAATTTGAGAATTTGAAGATGAAGGAAGATGAGAACATTCATGAGTTTCACATGAATATCTTGGAGATTGCCAACACCTCAGGAGCTTTAGGAGAAAAGATGCCAGAAGAAAAGTTGGTGAGAAAAATTCTCAGATCCTTGCCTAAAAGATTTGCAATGA
This sequence comes from Vicia sativa, assembly GCA_021764765.1. Lineage (NCBI taxonomy): Eukaryota > Viridiplantae > Streptophyta > Magnoliopsida > Fabales > Fabaceae > Vicia > Vicia sativa. The sequence goes on from CM038795.1 coordinate 4,884,026, forward strand.
AAGCAACTGCAATAGAGGAGGCTCAGGACATCAGCACCTTGAAGGTTGAAGAACTTATTGGATCTCTTATGACTTTTGAAATGGGAATCAGTGAAAATGTTGATAAGAAGAATAAAAGCATAGCCCTTGTATCCAATACTGAAGAGGAATGCAAGAAGGGTGATGATGAGAAGATATCTGAAGCCATAGCTATGCTTGGAAGACAGTTCAACAAGCTCATCAAGAGGATTGATCCAAAGTCAAGGTCAAATGTCAAGGACATTTCATCTAACATTAGCAGATCTTATGACTCCAGCAGAAGATCCAAGTCAGAAGAAAAAGGAAGTCAAGGCAGTGGAATCCAATGTCATGGATGTGAAGGATATGAGCATATTAGAGCTGAATGTCCTACCTTTCTTAAGAAACAAAAGAAAGGAATGGCTGTCACTTGGTCTGATGGTGATTCAAGTAGTGACTCTGAAGAGGAATCAGCCAAACTTGTCACTGCACTTTCTGGAAGTTGTAATTCTGATAATGACTCTAGTGATGAGGAAGTGACCTTTGAAGAACTTGCTGATACTTACAAGAAGCTGTGTATCAGAAGTGGTGAAGTATGTCAGCAGAATGAAAAGCAGAAAAAGCTGATTGAGAAGTTGGAGGCAGAAAATGTGAAGCTGGAAGCTGAGAAGAAGGAAAATACAATCACTATAAGTCATCTCAATAGTGAAATTATAGTGTTGAATTCCAAGCTTGATCATATGACTAAGTCTGTCAAGATGCTGACTACTGGGACTGATAAGTTGGAAGAAATTCTTCAGCTTGGACAAAATGCAGAAAATAAGCATGGTCTAGGATATGTGGCTGAAAAGAAACCTGTTAGTGACAAGAAGAAGAAAAGGCATGGGAAACCAAGGTCAAAGCAGATGTCACAACATAAAATAGGAAATGTATCTGGCTCATGGTATGTGGCTGCAAAAAAATTTGCTGATAACAAGAAGAAGAACAGACCTAATAAGCCAATGTCAAAGCAGATGTCACAATATTGGGGTCAACATCAAGATCAGAGAAACATGAATAAGAAGTTTCAAAGATGGAGATGTCACCATTGTGGAAGGTTTGGACACATAAAATCCTTATGCTATAGACTACATGGATACCCTAATCAGACTCCCTATGTTAAGCCTAAGAACAGCAAGGTACCCTACACTCAAAAGTGGAAGAAGAGGACTACAGCATTGATAGCTCACACTTCTCTTAGAGTGTCTGCCAAGGAAGATTGGTACTTTGACAGTGGGTGTTCCAAGCATATGACTGGAATAAAAAATCTACTGAATAATGTCAAACCTCATTCTACCAGCTTTGTTACTTTTGGAGATGGAGCTAAAGGAGAAATCAAAGGTGTTGGAAACTTGGACTGCTCTGGAGTTCCAAACCTAAATGGAGTGTTGCTGGTAAAAGGCTTGACTGCTAATCTCATAAACATAAGTCAGCTATGTGATATGGGATTCAAAGTCAACTTCACTAAGTCTGAATGTCTTGTAATCAATAATAAACAAGAAGTGGTTATGAGAGGAGTCAGATCAAAGGACAACTGCTACATGTGGGAATTAGAGAACACCAACCTGTCTTCTGTGTGCTCTACAGACAAATATGAAAAGGAGGTAAAATTGTGGCACCAAAAACTTGACCATCTGCATCTCAGAGGAATGAAAAAGATCATCTCTATGGAGGCTGTCAGAGGGATACCAAGACTCCATATTGATGAAGGAGGGCATGGTGAGTGTCGGGTTGGAAAGCAAACGAATGTCACACCCAATGTCTAGACATCGACCACTTCTAAAGTGCTCAGGCTACACATGGATTTGATGGGGCCTATCACGGGTTGAAAGTCTTGGTGGAAAAGATATGCTTATGTTGTTGTGGATGATTTTCAGTTACGGATAAACTTCATCAAAGAAAAATCGATGTGTTTGATGTTTTAAAGAGTTATGCAAAGACTTACGAAATTCACAGCGGATCGTGATGTCACGAGAGAATGTTATGACACGATATCGGACACTCTGTTAACAATTCACACAATAAATTTAAGCAGCGATAAAGACAATAAATTGTTTACCCATTCGGTGTCTAACTACACCAACATCCGGGACTACCAAGCCGGGGAAATTCACTATTAGTAGAATTAATCCGGAATAAACCAACGGTTTATCTCCTTCACTTAAAACCTACCCAATGCAACTTCAATCTAAGTCCTACTTAGACACGAGTTCTACTCACTCCCCTCAATCCAGTGATATTAACCTATTGAATAATTGAATTCTGAAGACACACTTCAATAAACTATCTTGATTTTGCTTCAAAGCTTTAATCAAGAGACAAAACACTCGTGCTTCAAAGCTTTGAGTGGTAAACTACCCTTACAAACAAATCCTAGTCCAAGGCAGTTATCAATTGATAATTGCTTGGCTCCAAGTAACTAGAATTACACAAAATACAACCTGCTAAATCTTCAATACATTCCAGAGGCGCAGCAGCAGTGTATGGGTTCTATTCCTTTTATAGAAGCAGTCCTGAAACTTCAGTTTTGGGCTTCCATAAAGATAGCTAGGGTTCACTTAATTTAATCCTAAAAACATGGTCTTTTCAACAACCAACTTAGGTTTAACTAAGATTAACCTAGCAACCACGTGAGCATGCAATCTAATAACAGAAAAACATAATACAACAGCTCAACAAACTTCACGAAAGTCTCGGAAAAAGCAGTTCTGAGCGAATGTCTGTGAATGTCATAACATACGGTATGACATCGGACTATTTCTGCGAATTTCGTGACTTTAGCTTCGATTCGATCATGCTTTAAACATCTTTGTCAAGTAGGTTTATCTTCAATCTCTTAATGTCATGACATTTATCAAGACATTGCCAAAGCCTAGTTTACCAAAATTAATGCCAACTTAAAACACTAACAAACTCCCCTTTGGCACATTTTGGCTAAAACTACTAACAGATCGAGAGAACCTATCGTAGAAGAAAAACTAGTTCTAAGCTTAAAGAGACCAGAACTTAGAGAAGATAAATTCTACCCATACAAAAATCCCAATTTCCCACAATTGCCCACAAATAAATTTCCCTACAATTCCCCAGTTGTAACACAGTATTCTTCTCCCCCTTTTTAGCCACAAAAGGGCCAAAGAAAAATAGTACAAGTGCCTCAATCATTCAATCATATATGAAGAAAAGTACCAGCACAATGTTTACAGTTATATCTCAGGCAAAGGATTACAATTCTGTCAACAAAAATTACAGTCATCCAAAATAAAAATGGGAAATCCAGAACAAGAAACAATAAAACAGAAGCAACAAGGCACATGATTACAACTCAAGTGCTTTCCTCTCGGAAAAGCGTGGAAAGAAGCATCTTCAGAACCTTCTTCAGGACCAGCCATCTGAACATCATTATTTTCAGCATCACCAACAACATCATTATCAGCTATCCCTTCATCCTCAACCTCTGTATCCTGCTCTAGTTGAGAGATTAGCTCTTCAAGGCTTTGCTTCCTTGCTTCAAGCTCTTTGCAGGTAGCTTTTAACACAGCTATGACTGTTGCCTTTTGAGAAGTTACCTTGATATTGGATGTCTCACCAGATGTCATGACAATGTGGGACATATACGCCTTGAAAAAGTTTGTAGTGGAATCCAAGAGCAGAGGCTCTTTTGCAGACTGCATCTCTTTCAGCTAGAATATCAGGAAATTGGTCAGTGATAATTCCACACAGCAGGGAGGGAAAGACTATTGGTCCTTTGATAGCATAGCTTTCAGCATGCTTGAGGGTCTGCTCAAATATATAGGATCCATAGTCAAATTTAGCCTGAGTGCCTACTGCATATATGAATCTTCTCAGTCCAATAGAGATGGTGGATTTGTGATTGGTTGGGACCCAGTTAGACACCAATCTTATGCGGGATGGCAAATTTGACACTCAACTTGCTTCTTGAGAGTTTTCCTTGAGGCCATTGCCTTACTTGTTTGGCGATGATGGTTTGACAGATCTTGTTGTCGGTTTCCTCCACTCTGGTGAGCATCATCGAATCTACCGAGAATCTGTGATCACAGTTGGAGAAAACGACCTTCCTCCCCTCACATATCTGATCTTGTAATTCTTGATCGAACCGCATGACAAAACTGGGTTGAACCAGATAACTCGGTTGAATAGATTGGTTATTATAACAAAATTATATAAATATAAAATTTGTCAAACTCGCCAATTCCGTCTCTACAAAATATAATTAGCAATTAAATTTTTTATAAATATCATATCATAAATAAATTTACAAGTTCATAATTTAAATTTAAATTTTAAACATAAGAATCACATATAATAAAATAATACAAAATTACAAAGTCTAATTGTAACAAAGTCTAATTGCAACATAATCTAATAAAATAGTTTATAACAAAATAATTTCATTGTCTACTATATTTAGTTTTAGGCTAAATTACAGTTTTGGTCCCCCTATTTTGGTGTTTTCACGATTTTAGTCCCCCTATTTTATTTTTAAACACTTTTGGTCCCTCATCCCCACTTTGGCTACAAAAAAACGCATATGAATCACTTTTTAAACACTTTTTCAAATGGCAGAACGTTCAAATGAGATCATCAATACATTATTGAAGAAAGTTAACAATTTTCAGAAGCAACACATAGGCGTTTTTTGTAGCCAAATTGGGGATGAGGGACCAAAAGTGTTTAAAAACAAAATAGGGGACTAAAATCGTGAAAACAAAATAGAGGACAAACTGTTAGTTTAAGAAGGATAAATTATTTCAATGTTGAAATCTCCTTCTTCATTGTCAAAATCATCTGCAACAAAATCAATTACATCTACAACATGTTCTTCGTCAATGATATCATAATTTTATTTTATTTTTTATTAATTAATTAAAAAGACTAGTCATTTTGATTTAAAAAAAAAAAATTAAAAAAAAAATACAATTGAACCATTAATTTTGAAAAACCGTTGATTTTACCGGTTTTGACCGATTCACGAGTTCAAAGACACATCCATCTAACAATTGAACTAGATCAATTATCGATCGATTCTGATTTAAGCTGTGCAGTTCGGATTTTAAAACATTGCCTCCACTTCTCATTTCTCATTCTTCTTACTTATATTTCTCTTACTTTCGTACTTTTATTTTCTATTTCGTCATATATATATATATATATATATATATATATATATATATATATATATATATATATATATATGTGTGTGTGTGTGTGTTTTTTAATTAAAAATAGCAATACAATGAATATGTTGCATAGTAAACCTATTAAACTTTTAGATTTGTCTAAAGATTACTAGGTATAAATAACCCATATAGAATATTAATTTATAATTACATTATAATAAACCTATTATTTACAATAATCAAAAATCCAAAATTAATTACATTATATTAAACATGTTAAAAATTAATATTCAATAAATAATAACTACAAACCTATATTAATAAAAAATTTGACATGTTTTTCTAATTATTGAAAAGAAAAATTGTTTTTAGTATATTTTTACGAGTGAATGTGATCGTGAAGCAAAAAGAATAGAGAAGGGTGTTTGCAAATGTAATTCATATCATCCACAAATTATATATATATATATGAGGAATCAAATTACATTCGATGAGTTACACCTTGAATTATTATATTTTAAAATCAACCGTTGAATTGAAATATACTGTCATATAGATCATACTTATAAAGTTTGAGATTAATGTATAATGATTTACTATGTCATTGAACTACATCAAATCTCTTAACAGTGAAAAAAGTTATGTCTTAAATTATAAGACACGTTCATTTCACACTAATTAAAAAATATAATTATTATTTTATAAAAAAGTAAAATGATATAGGAGTTTAAAAAATATTCTTTAATAATTATTTTTAAAAAAAATTTAAAAGTTAGAAAAAATAAAAAATAAATAATAGAGGAAATATCCAAAAAAAATCATTAATAGTATATTAATGTGAGATATTGGATCGAATCCTATTGGGTCGAAGGATGCTAGGAGTGATAGCATCGAATTGGGCCTGTTTGTTATGTCCAATTGGTTAAGTTAGCTTGTACCCTAAGTTAGCTTGTAATGGGTATTTGTGATAAAAGCCCATTAGTTTAGTATGTTAGGTTTATTATAAATAGCATACTAGTCTCTCATCATTGTATATTGCAAATCCTAATTTAGGGTGAGAGGGTTATTTGTTATTCTTGTATACTTGTAATCTTGGTTTTAAGATAAAGGAAAGAATAACAGTTAATAACCAATCCTTGTGTTCATCGTGTTCTTCATTCTTTTTCCCTACAAGCTTATATATATTTGTTTTAAGGCATCCGATTCACAACAAATTGGTGCGGTGGCGTGGAGAAGATGCCTTCGACAAAGTATGAGATTGAAAAGTTCACGGAGTGAGCGATTTGATGCAATGGCGTTTGAAGATGAAAGCCCTACTTGGTTCGGCGGGGTTGTTTGGAAGCGTTGAGGGAGAGTCGACCATGAGCGAAGAGTTGGCGGTGAGAAGAAGGCAATGATAGAAGGCCCAGCGCAATTTTGTTGAGCCTTGGTGATAAGGTTCTTGACGGTATCAAAGGAGACGGCGGTAGGGTTATGGGTGAAACTTGAAAGTTTGTACATGACTAAATCGTTGGTGAATCGACTCTACACAAGCAAGCTTTGTATTCATTCAAGATGATTGAAGACAAAGTGTTGGTGGCAGTTGGATATGTTCAACAAGTGATTCTTGATCTTGAAAATATTGATGTGAAGATTGATGATGAAGATCAATATTCTTTGTTGTCTTGCGTTGCCCGGATCACATGCCCACTTCAAAGAAACTCTCTTGTATGGAAGGAGTCACGACCTTTGAAGAGGTTCAATCAGCCTTGTATTCGAAGGACTTGAATGAGCGAAAGGAGCATAAACCTTGACGGTTGGTGAAGGTTTGGCCGTTAAAGGAAAATTCTTGAAAGGATAATAAGTTCGACAAGAAGAAAGGTAAAAGTCGTGAAGTTTTACGGTGGTGAAGCATCGGTATTGATGCTATCATTGTAAGAAGGAGGGTCACACAAGAAAAGTGTGCCTGAGCGCTGAAAGATCATGGAGGAAAGGATAATCGCAATGCACTATTGTTCAAGATGATTTCGACTCATCGATGTTCTTGTGGTTTCAAGCGACAACTCGTCGAAGGAATGGATTATGGATTACGGGTGCACTTGGCACATGACTCCAAACAAAGACTTGTTAGAATTATGTGATCAAGATGGTGGATCTGTATTGGGGAAAATACAAAGCTTGCAAGATTGCGGTATTGGATCGTGATTCAAACTCCATGATGAGTCAATAAGGTTATTATGAAGTCGGTATGTACACGATTTGAAGAAATTTGATTTCTCTTGGTGAATTCGACAAGAAAGGATATGTTTTCAAGGAGAGAAAGTATCCTAAGAGTCATGAAGGGTCGAAGGAAGTCTTGAGGCGTGAAGAAACAAGGCTTGTATACCCTTGTGGTGAAGTTGTAAGTGGTTCGACAAATGTTGCATCCACGAAACCGTTGTCGAAGGCAATCGCACATGAGATTAGGCCATGTCGTTGAAAGGGTCAGATTGGGAAACAAAATTTGCTTGGTGGAGACAAAGTCGAAAAGCGAAGTTTTGTGAACCACGTGTATGGAAAATCTTGTAGAGTGAAGTTCAACAAAGGCAAACAAAGAACACATGGATCCCTTGATTACATCCATGCTGATCTTTGGGGGCCCAAGTGTCCATCACATTCGGGAGCAAGGTATTTTCTATCTATAGTAGATGACTATTCGAGAAAGTTATGGGTATTCATTCGAAGACTAAGGATGAAACTTTTGAGAATTTCAAAGGTTGGAAGACTCGGTGAAAACCAAGCTGGCGAGAAGGTCAAGAGGTTGAGAACAGACAATGGTCTTGAATTTTGCAATGAGGCATTCGACGACTTTTGTCTTCTCGGTATTGCAAGACCAGAACTCTGCAGGCACTCCACAACAAAATGGTTTGGTGAAAGGTTTAATCGAACCATCTTGGAGAGTTAGATGCATGTTGACTAGTCTTTGGCTTAAAGAAGGTGTTTTGGTGAATTTCGACAGCAACATATCGATAAACAGATGTCCTTCATTGCGTTAGATATGAAGACACCGAAGAAGTTTGGTGGGACATCCACCAAATCTCGACAAGCGAGAGTATTTGGCTGCGTAGCCTATGCTCACATTAGGCAAGACAAGGTCGAACCTAGAGCTCTTAAATGCATGTTCTGGGATACCGGGAGTCAAAGCTTATAGGCTATGGTGCCTAGAGTCAGTCCTGAAGGATTATCACCGGTCGAGATGTTGTTTTCAATGAAGGTGAAATGGCTTTCAAGAAAGCGAATGATGTTGGTCGAGCGGAAGTGTCTGAAGTGGAGCAGTAGAGATTCTGTTGAGGTGGAGCATGTTGATCTTGGTGCATATCCCAAATGAAGTCGAAGAAGCGGATGATCTTGATGAAGTTGAGGAAGCTGTGATGACTATCTATTGGCAAGAGATAGGACACGAAGAGTCATCAAACCACCTCAAAGGTTTGGGTATGCGGATCTTATAGCTTATGCCTTAATCTCGCAAGTGAGGTTACGGACGAAGAACCAAGAGACCATAAGGAAGTTATGAGGAGTCGAAAAAAGATGGTGAAGGCCATGGATGATGAGATGAAGTCTCTTCATGATAACAACACTTGGAATTGATCAAGAAACTGCTGGAGCCGGTTAGTCATTGTAAATGGATTTTCAAAGTTAAGGAAGGAATCGAAGGAGTGGCGTCGAAAAGATACAAGGCAAGGTTGGTTGCAAGGGGTTTCACTCAGAAAGAAGGTATAGATTTCAATGATGTGTTTTCTCCTGTTGTGAAGCATAGGTCCATTCGAATGTTGCTTGCCATGGTGGCACAGTTCAATCTTGAACTGGAACAGATGGATGTGAAGACTGCGTTCTTGTATGGTGATCTAGATGAAACAATCCTGATGAGGCAACCTGAAGGGTATGTCGAAAAGGGAAAGGAAGAATATGTGTGCAAGTTGAATAGATCTTTATATGGGCTGAAACAATCTCCTCGTCAGTGGAATAGGAGATTCGAAAAATTCATGACACGCATAAGTTTCGTTAGAAGTCAGTTCGACCACTGTGTTTACTTCAAATTTCATCCTGGTAATTCATTTGTTATTTTGTTGCTTTATGTTGATGATATTCTCATAGCAAGTAACAATGTCGAAGAGGTATTGAGGGTGAAGACTGAACTCAATAAGGAGTTGAAATGAAGGATCTAGGAGCGCTTCGAGTTCTTGGAATTGACATTCGAAGAGATAAAGCGATCGAAGTTATGCTTATCTCGGGAGGCATATTCTGAAAGATTCTCGAAAAGTTTGGTATGTCGAATTCGAAGCCTGTTGTGACTCCAACAAACCCTCAATTCAAGTTGAGTATTGATCAATGTCCCAGTACTGAGGTCGAAAGAACTTATATGAATAGCATTCCATATGCTAATGTTGTAGGTTCTTTGATGTATGCTATGGTTTGTACTAGACCCGACATAGCATATCGATGAAGTCTTATGGCGGTACATGGCGAATCTGGAAGGCTCAGGCAAGCATTGAAGTGGATTCTAAGGTACATAAATGGGTCTCTGAACAGAGTCTTAATTTATGGTGGAGCTTTTGGTGAAGATGGTAAAACAGCAATCGAAGGATATGTCGACTCTGATTATGCAGGTTGTATGGATTCCAGAAAATCTATTTCTGGATATGTTTTCACTATGTTTGGGACAGCTATTAGTTGGAAAGCAACACTTGAAGGTTGTTGCATTATCAACCAGAGCGGAATATATTGCTTTAGCGAAACGTGAAAGAAGCATTGTGGCTTGAAGGTTTTGCTAAGGCTGAAAATTCAAGGGAAGTTATCAACTTTAAATGTGATAGTCAAAGTGCAATTCACACAAGAATTCACCTATCATGAGCGAACCAAGCACATTGATGTGAGGTTGCATTTTGTCGGAGGGTGTCGGCGTGGAAGTCCAAGTCTTGAAGGTTTCGACGAGATCATAATCTTTGCGATATGATCACCAAGACATTGCCTAGTTGCAAGTTTTTCCACTGTATGCAGTTGATAAAGCTGCATGAAGAAAACTAATTCGTTAGTTGATAATAGAGTTTGATCCAAGGTGGAGATTTGTGAGATATTGGATCGAATCCTATTGGGTCGAAGGATGCTAGGAGTGATAGCATCGAATTGGGCTGTTGTTATGTCCAATTGGTTAAGTTAGCTTGTACCCTAAGTTAGCTTGTAATGGGTATTTGTGATAAAAGCCCATTAGTTTAGTATGTTAGGTTTATTATAAATAGCATACTAGTCTCTCATCATTGTATATTGCAAATCCTAATTTAGGGTGAGAGGGTTATTTGTTATTCTTGTATACTTGTAATCTTGGTTTTAAGATAAAGGAAAGAATAACAGTTAATAACCAATCCTTGTGTTCATCGTGTTCTTCATTCTTTTTCCCTACAAGCTTATATATATTTGTTTTAAGGCATCCGATTCACAACAATTAAGATATTAAGTTTGTAAAATGACGTATAGTTTAGAAATTTTTTTTCCAAAAAATGATTTATAATTTATAACTGAGACAGTATCATATGTCGTAGTGGGAAGAAAATAAAAATGATTCGGTTTGGGTTCAACTCAAATACTCTCATAAATGAGATTTATACAAACTGTAAACATAACGACCATTAAGTTAAAAGGATATATTTGACTTAATTTTTGGTTTTCTTGTTCGTATTATTAGTTTCAATTACAAATTTAATAAAATAATTAAGTTATTTAAAATTAGCCTCAAATATATTTCATCTTAATATTTTTACGTGCAAGACTTACATTAATATTACTACCAAACACATAAATTCGATAGCTTAGAAATATTAAAATAGAATTAATTTAATAAAAATTCAAAAACACTTACCACAACACAATTTTAAGCTTTCAAAAACCATAATAAATTGCTTACAAAACCTCTTTGTTTAACATAACACAACTTTTAAGCTTTCAAAACCATAATAAATTGCTTCTAAAACCTCGTTGTATTGAAATAACAAAATCAATTATGTTGAAATCGTGAATATTTCAAACAAACTAAAAAAATAGAGATAGAAGAAATTATATTATTTGATTTTAAAATTTCTATATGTCTATTTACATATACATAAGATGTGGTATTTATAGTGTTGAGACTCTTATTATTGCTAAATAAAATAATACATGTTATTATGCTCTTGTTAAAATTGTTCACAAAATATATTTTAAATAGGAATAATAATAATTTTTTATTATTATATCACTTCCCCTTTTGAAATATTTGCCACGGTACTTTGTTGAAGTCTTGTTGAGGATAATTATGAGAATATACGTTGTCTCGTTAAAAATTTTATTAGAAAAAATCCATTTGAAGAAAAACCTTAATAAGAGAAAAAAGAGTACAACATTATGCTCCCCCTCAATAGAATCTATTAGTTCTTCTTTAAAGACCTCGAAGGTGTCACATTCCAATATTATTACTCGAACGAATGTATTGAATATCAACCTCTTGTTTCTTTCGAGTTCTTGTGTGAATGAGAAAAACTTTGGAGGGATGTGCTTGGTTCTATCAGTTTTGATGTAACATTCTTTCATTTGGGTAACACGTGTGTTAAATTGTAATTCCAAGTATCGAAACTGTTAGTGTTTTAAGTTGGCATTACTTTTTGGTAAAACTAGGCTATGGTAATGTCTTGATAAATGTCATAACATTCAGAGATTGAAGATAAATCCTACTTGACAAGGATGTTTAAAGTACATTTCAGGCTGAAGCTAAAAGGTGCTGGAATTCTGAGAAAATATTCGATGTCATAACAGATGTTATGACATTCGATGTGACTTCACATGCGAATCTGTTTTCTGAGATTTTCGGGAAGTTTGTTGAGTGCTTTATTATGTTTTACATTATTAGATTGCATGCTCACGTGGCTTTTAGGTTAATCTTAGTTAAACCTAAATTGGTTGTTGATAAGACCAAGTTTTAGGATTAATTAAGTGAACCTAGCTATCTTTATGGAAGCCCAAAATTGAAGTTTCGGCTTCTATAAAGGAATAGAACCCTTACTTTCTTCTGCCCTGGAATGTATTGAAGATTTAGTAGGTTGTATTTTGTGTAATTCTAGTTACTCTTGTGAGCCAAGCAATTATCAATTGATAAGTGCCTTGGACTAGGATTTGTTTGTAAGGGTAGTTTATCACTCAAAGCTTTGAAGCACGAGTGTTTGTCTCTTGATTAAAGCTTTGAAGTAAAATCAAGATAGTTTATTGAAGTGTGTCTTCACAATTCAATTATTCAATAGGTTGATATCACTGCTGTGATTGAGGGGGAGTGAGTAGAAACTCAGGTCTAAGTAGGACTTAGATTGAAGTTGCATTGGGTAGGTTTTAAGTGAAGGAGATAAACTGGTTGGTTTATTCTGAATTAATTCTACTAATAGTGAATTTCCTCCGGCTTGGTAGCCCCGGATGTAGGTGTAGTTACCGCTGAGCCGGGTAAACAATTTATTGTGTTCTTTCTTGCTATTTGAATTTATTGTGTGAATTGTTAGCAGTGTCGAATCTTGTGTCATAACATTCTCTGACATCACGTGTCTGCTGCCGAAATTTCAATTGGCATCAGAGCAGGCACCCTGCCTGTTATTTCTGGGTGAGATTTAGGGAAAATAGTTTCTGGCATAATGGATAAGGAAGGAGGATTTGGAGGTAGACCACCTATTCTGGATGGATCTAATTATGATTACTGGAAACCTCGTATGGTTGTTTTTTTAAGATCAGTGGATATTAAAGCTTGGAGAGCTACTGACAAAGGATGGAAACATCCCACCAAGCTTGAGAAAGATGAGACTACTGTCTTGAAACCTGAGGAAGAATGGAGCAAACAGGAAGAGGAGCTAGCACTGGGGAACTCTAAAGCATTGAATGCATTATTCAATGGAATTGACAAAAATATCTTCAGACTAGTTCATCAATGTGAGCTGGCCAAGGATGTTTAGGACACTCTCAAAACTACTCATGAGGGGACATCCAAGGTGAAGATGTCAAGACTTCAGATGCTCACTACCAAATTTGAGAATTTGAAGATGAAGGAAGATGAGAACATTCATGAGTTTCACATGAATATCTTGGAGATTGCCAACACCTCAGGAGCTTTAGGAGAAAAGATGCCAGAAGAAAAGTTGGTGAGAAAATTCTGATCCTTGCCTAAAGATTTGCAATGAAAACAAGCGCAATAGAGGCTCGGGACATCGGCACCTTGAAGGTTGAAGAACTTATTGGATCTCTTATGACTTTTGAAATGGGAATCAGTGAAAATGTTGATAAGAAGAATAAAAGCATAGCCCTTGTATCCAATACTGAAGAGGAATGCAAGAAGGGTGATGATGAGAAGATATCTGAAGCCATAGCTATGCTTGGAAGACAGTTCAACAAGCTCATCAAGAGGATTGATCCAAGTCAAGGTCAAATGTCAAGGACATTTCATCTAACATTAGCGAGATCTTATGACTCAGTGAGAAGATCCAAGTCGGAAGAAAAAGTCAAGGCGGTGGAATCCAATGTCATGGATGTGAAGGATATGAGCATATTAGAGCTGAATGTCCTACCTTTCTTAAGAAACAAAAGAAAGGAATGGCTGTCACTTGGTCTGATGGTGATTCAAGTAGTGACTCGAGAGGAATCATGAAACTTGTCACTGCACTTTCTGGAAGTTGTAATTCCGATAATGACTCTAGTGATGAGGAAGTGACCTTTGAAGAACTTGCTGATACTTACAAGAAGCTGTGTATCAGAAGTGGTGAAGTATGTCGAGATGAAAGCGAGAAAAAGGCGATTGAGAAGTTGGAGGCAGAAAATGTGAAGCTGGAAGCTGAGAAGAAGGAAAATACAATCACTATAAGTCATCTCAATAGTGAAATTATAGTGTTGAATTCCAAGCTTGATCATATGACTAAGTCTGTCAAGATGCTGACTACTGGGACTGATAAGTTGGAAGAAATTCTTCAGCTTGGACAAAATGCAGAAAATAAGCATGGTCTAGGATATGTGGCTGAAAAGAAACCTGTTAGTGACAAGAAGAAGAAAAGGCATGGGAAACCAAGGTTAAAGCAGATGTCACAACATAAAATAGGAAATGTATCTGGCTCATGGTATGTGGCTGCAAAAAAATTTGTTGATAACAAGAAGAAGAACAGACCTAATAAGCCAATGTCAAAGCAGATGTCACAATATTGGGGTCAACATCAAGATCAGAGAAACATGAATAAGAAGTTTCAAAGATGGAGATGTCACCATTGTGGAAGGTTTGGACACATAAAATCCTTATGCTATAGACTACATGGATACCCTAATCAGACTCCCTATGTTAAGCCTAAGAACAGCAAGGTACCCTACACTCAAAAGTGGAAGAAGAGGACTACAGCATTGATAGCTCACACTTCTCTTAGAGTGTCTGCCAAGGAAGATTGGTACTTTGACAGTGGGTGTTCCAAGCATATGACTGGAATAAAAAATCTACTGAATAATGTCAAACCTCATTCTACCAGCTTTGTTACTTTTGGAGATGGAGCTAAAGGAGAAATCAAAGGTGTTGGAAACTTGGACTGCTCTGGAGTTCCAAACCTAAATGGAGTGTTCCTTGGTAAAAGGCTTGACTGCTAATCTCATAAACATAAGTCAGCTATGTGATATGGGATTCAAAGTCAACTTCACTAAGTCTGAATGTCTTGTAATCAATAATAAACAAGAAGTGGTTATGAGAGGAGTCAGATCAAAGGACAACTGCTACATGTGGGAATTAGAGAACACCAACCTGTCTTCTGTGTGCTCTACAGACAAATATGAAAAGGAGGTAAAATTGTGGCACCAAAAACTTGACCATCTGCATCTCAGAGGAATGAAAAAGATCATCTCTATGGAGGTATCGGAGGATACCAAGACTCCATATTGATGAAGGGAGGTGCGTGGTGAGTGTCGGGTTGGAAAGCAAACGAATGTCACACCAATGTCTAGACATCGACCACTTCTAAAGTGCTCGAGCTGCTACACATGGATTTGATGGGGCCTATGCAGGTTGAAAGTCTTGGTGGAAAAAGATATGCTTATGTTGTTGTGGATGATTTTTCCAGATTTACCTGGATAAACTTCATCAAAGAAAAATCTGATGTGTTTGATGTTTTTAAAGAGTTATGCAAAAGACTTCTGAAATTCCTGGCAGCAGATACGTGATGTCACAGAGAATGTTATGACACAGTATCAGACACTCTGTTAACAATTCACACAATAAATTTAAACAGCAGTAAAGAACACAATAAATTGTTTACCCAATTCAGTGTCTAACTACACCAACATCTGGGGACTACCAAGCCAGGGAGGAAATTCACTATTAGTAGAATTAATCCAGGAATAAACCAACCAGTTTATCTCCTTCACTTAAAACCTACCCAATGCAACTTCAATCTAAGTCCTACTTAGACCTGAGTTCCTACTCACTCCCCTCAATCACGGCGATGATTAACCTATTGAATAATTGAATTCTGAAGACACACTTCAATAAACTATCTTGATTTTGCTTCAAAGCTTTAATCAAGAGACAAAACACTCGTGCTTCAAAGCTTTGAGTGGTAAACTACCCTTACAAACAAATCCTAGTCCAAGGCAGTTATCAATTGATAATTGCTTGGCTCAAAGTAACTAGAATTACACAAAATACAACTGCTAAATCTTCAATACATTCCGAGGCGCACAACGATGTATGAGTTCTATTCCTTTTATAGAAGCGTCCGAAACTTGAGTTTTGGGCTTCCATAAAGATAGCTAGGGTTCACTTAATTTAATCCTAAAAACATGGTCTTTTCAACAACCAACTTAGGTTTAACTAAGATTAACCTAGCAGCCACGTGAGCATGCAATCTAATAACAAAAAAACACAACAACAACAAACTTCACGAAAAGTCTCGAAGCAGTTACGAGCGAGAATGTCAGAATGTCATAACATACGGTATGACATCGAGACTATTCAATTTCAGCTTTTAGCTTCGAACGATCTTACTTTAAACATCTTTGTCAAGTAGGATTTATCTTCAATCTCTTAATGTCATGACATTTATCAAGACATTGCCAAGCCTAGTTTTACCAAAATTAATGCCAACTTAAAACACTAACATCTTCAAAGAGAGGAAAGGCTGCATTGTCGAATAAGAAGTGATCATGGAAAGGAATTTGAGAACAACAAGTTTGATGAATTCATTCCTCGAAGGAATCAATCATGAGTTTTCTTCTCCTATAACACCTCAACAAAATGGGGTTGTGGAAAGGAAGAATATGACTATCTGAGGAATCGCGAGCAATGATTCATGCTAAGAAACTTCCTATTCATTTTGAAATTTGAAGCTATGAATACGACTTGCTATGTTCTAGAGGTCACCTTAAGAGGAACATCCTCCACCACATATGAAATATGGAAGGGACGAAAATCTATTGTGAAATATTTCCATGTGTTTGGTAGCAAATGTTATATTACGGATCGTGATCGAGAGGAAAAGATGGACTCTAAGAGTGATGAAGACATTTTTCTGGGATACTCTACTAACAGCAGAGCATATAGAGTATTCAACTCCAGAACCAAAGTTATGATGGAGTCTATTAATGTCATTGTTGATGATCATCATTAGGAACACAATATCCCATGTGATGTTGAGACATGGTTTGAGACATCACCACAAGTGTCTGATAAAGATGATGTACCTGCTCCTACCTCACCAAAATCTAAACCAGAGGAAGTCAACAAAGATCCTTCCATCAGAATTCAGAAAGATCATCCAAAGGAACTCATCATTGGAGATCCAAACAGGGGTGTCATTACAAGATCCAGAGAAATTGTCTCAAACTCTTGCTTTGTGTCAAAAATAGAGGCAAAAAATGTCAAAGAGGCTCTAAGTGATGAATACTGGATTGGAGCAATGCAAGATGAATTGAACCAGTTCAAGCAACATGAAGTATGGGAGTTAGTTCCTAGACCAGAAGGAACAAACATCATTGGGACAAAATGGATCTACAAGAACAAGTCGATGCGAAGGTTGTCACGGAAATAAAGCAAGGCTTGTTGCTCGGGGTTACACTCAAGTTGAAGGTTGATTTTGATGAGACTTTTGCTCAGTGGCTAGGCTGGAATCAATCAGCTGCTACTAGGGTGTCTTGCATTCGAAATTCAAATTATTTCGGATGGATGTGAAAAGTGCCTTCCTAAATGGCTACTTGAATGAGGAGGTATATGTAGAAACGACTTAAAGTTTGTGGATCCAAGTTTTCTGATCATGTCTACAAGTTGAGAAAGCCCTATATGGATGAAGCAAGCCCTAGGGCTGGTATGAAAGTGACCAAGTTCCTTCTTGACAAAGGATACATGAAAGAAGCATTGGATAAAACTCTCTTTGTCAAGAATGAAGGAGGAAAGATAATGATGGCTCAAATTTATGTTGATGACATAGTATTTGGAGGAATGTCGGACACAATGGTGAAAGATTTTGCCAATCAAATGCAAGTGAGTTTGAAATGAGCCTCATGGGAGAGTTGACTTATTTTCTTGGTACAAGTCACACGGATGGAAGACTCAACATTTCTTTCCAGAGCAAGTATGCAAGGAATATTGTCAAAGTTTGGAATGGAGAATGCCGATATAAAAGGACTCATGCTCCCACATTTGAAGTTGTCCAAGGACACAAGTGGTGAAAATGTTGATCAAAGCTTGTATAGAAGCATGATAGGAAGCTTGTTGTACCTAACGACCAATGAGACGACATTGCATTTTTGTTGGGGTATGTGCAAGATACCAATCTGAACCTAAAGTAAGTCACATCAACCGGTGAAAAGAATTAAAGTATGTGAGTGGAACTTGCAATTATGGTATCTGTATTCTCATGGATGTGAACCAATTACATGCAGTTATTGTGATCTTGTTGGTGGTAGTCTTGATGAGAAAAACACTTATGGAGGATGTTTCTTCTTGGGAAACAATCTTGTTTCTTGGTTCAGCAAGAAGCAAAATTGTGTGTCCTTGTCCACTACTGAAGCTGAATACATAGCAGCTGGTAGCAGTTGTTCTCAAATGGTCTGGATGAAGCAGATGCTGACTGAGTACAATATCACACAGGATGTCATGACATTGTACTGTGACAACCTGAGTGCTATTAATATTTCAAAGAATCCTATACAACACAGTAGGACTAAGCACATTGACATTAGACATCACTTCATCAGAGATCTTGTGGAAGAGAAGGTGATTAAATTGGAACATGTAGCCACTGAACTTCAACTGGATGACATTTTTACTAAAGCTCTTGATGCTAGTCAGTTTGAGAACTTAAGGGAGTATTTGTCAATCTGATTGTAGCAATTACAATTGCTTACAACAAGGAATGGAAGAGACCTTTTATTTCAAATAATTATCAGTGGGTCTTTTAATTGTTTTCCACTTCCTTTTACAAATTTCCAGAATAGGAAGAGACTCCTCCATATAATAGTCTATTCATTTGAAAGTATCATTTTCTCTCCATCATTAAGATACTCTCAATCTTTCTGCCAGCCTTGTTCTCATTCCTTCAAAATATCTCATCAAAATATGTCTTCATCCTCTTCATCATCCCAAGATTCTGGCTGTTCATCTCCTACCATGGTTGAGATTAGGGCATGCGCTGAAGCCATGAATGTTGAACCTGTGACGATCTCTCCTCAGCGTACAATGGTCACTGACCCTGAGAAAGCCAAGAAACTGCACACTCAGAATGCACGAAGGTCACTAACTTCACCCTCTGGTAAGACCTCTGAACCATCCTCATCTGTTCCTCCAGAAATAGCAAACAAAGAGGGGTCTAGGTCTGTGCATGAAGCCATTGCTAGGATAATGACTAGTATCCTAAATGAGAACCAATATGTACCTGGGGTTTCTGTCCCTCTTAACCAAAAGTCTGCTAGCCCTAGTTCAGCAGCTGATCCAGATGTCACTGAGAATGTCAAGACATCTGATGATCATGTCAAGAACACTCTTGTGGATCCTGATACTGATACTCCTGCTGATTCCCCTGTCAAAGAAAAGGTTGGTGACAATGGTTCTCAAGCTGAGAAGATGACCAAGGCTGGAACTTCTACAAAGAAATGTAGAGTAAAATCTGTTGGTGGTAGCTCTAGACCCAAGAGGACCCCAATTGATAAGAAGAGGAAGGTACCTGAACCTTCAGAGGCTGATCAAGATTCTGTTTTTAAGATCAAGGATGAAGGGTTAGCTGGAAATGATGGTGATGCAGAAGAAAGCTTTGAAGAGCATTTGCTTTGATAGCCTGCTGCTGTGATGTTTCTTATTTTGATGCTTATTGTTCATCTTGTTTTCTTTTCCCTATATTGTTTTGGATAATTGTAATCATTTGACAGAATTGTAACTGTATATTTAATTGTGCTGGTACTTTTCTCAATATATGGTTGAATGTTGGGGAACTTGTATTTGATTCATTTGGCCCCTTTGTGGCTAAAAAGGGGGAGGAGAACTATTGTGGGAAATTGGGGAAACGGTATAGAAATTTTTATGTGGGCAATTGTGGGAAATTGGGAAATTTGTTTGGGTAGAATTTATCTTCTCTAGGTTCTGTTCCTTTTAAGCTTAGGATAGCTTAGAACTAGTCTGTTTTCTTCTGCTGCATAGGTACTCTGATAACTTAAGTAGTTTTAGCCAAAAATGTGCCAAAGGGGGAGTTTGTTAGTGTTTTAAGTTGGCATTACTTTTTGGTAAAACTAGGCTATGGTAATGTCTTGATAAATGTCATGACATTCAGAGATTGAAGATAAATCCTACTTGACAAGGATGTTTAAAGTACAACTCAGAACTGGAAGCTAAAAGCTGTGCTGGAATTCTGCAGAAAATATTCTGATGTCATAACAGATGTTATGACATTCAGTGTGACTTTCTGTTCTGCAGAATCTGTTTTTCCTGAGATTTTTCAGGAAGTTTGTTGAGCTGCTTTATTATGTTTTTCTGTTATTAGATTGCATGCTCACGTGGCTTTTAGGTTAATCTTAGTTAAACCTAAATTGGTTGTTGATAAGACCAAGTTTTTAGGATTAATTAAGTGAACCCTAGCTATCTTTATGGAAGCCCAAAATTGAAGTTTCAGGACTGCTTCTATAAAAGGAATAGAACCCTTACTTTGCTGCTGCGCCTCTGGAATGTATTGAAGATTTAGTAGGTTGTATTTTGTGTAATTCTAGTTACTCTTGTGAGCCAAACAATTATCAATTGATAAGTGCCTTGGACTAGGATTTGTTTGTAAGGGTAGTTTATCACTCAAAGCTTTGAAGCACGAGTGTTTGTCTCTTGATTAAAGCTTTGAAGTAAAATCAAGATAGTTTATTGAAGTGTGTCTTCACAATTCAATTATTCAATAGGTTGATATCACTGCTGTGATTGAGGGGGAGTGAGTAGAAACTCAGGTCTAAGTAGGACTTAGATTGAAGTTGCATTGGGTAGATTTTAAGTGAAGGAGATAAACTGGTTGGTTTATTCCTGAATTAATTCTACTAATAGTGAATTTCCTCCCTGGCTTGGTAGCCCCCAGATGTAGGTGTAGTTACACGCTGAACTGGGTAAACAATTTATTGTGTTCTTTACTGCTATTTGAATTTATTGTGTGAATTGTTAACAGAGTGTCAGATACTGTGTCATAACGTTCTCTGTGACATCACGTATCTGCTGCCAGGAATTTCAGAAACTGTGTGTGTGTCGAAGGGTTAGAGGTTGTCTAAGCAGGTTGTTCGATGGAAACCATTGCCCAGTTGAAGCAGGCTGCACACATATTTGATTTTAGATTTAGATAGATTTGTTTTAGATCTAAAATAGAATAGATTTGATTTAGCCCCAAAATAGGTATTTTGGGCTTTAATAGTTTTGGGCATTAGCTAACCTAAATCTATAAATAGAGGGAGTAACCCTTATTTTTGTAATCAATTCATTCACAATATTTTGCAGTTGCAAAGTGAAAAATAAAATTTTCCACTGTTTGTGGTCAGAGAGTTACTCTGCAGAAAATCATTGTTTTTCTTTGTTTCTTTTATATATTGTTCATTATTATTGTTTTGTGATAACAATCGTGTTTATCAAGATTGATAGAAATTCATCAAAGGTTTTGGTGGATTTCTAACACCTGGTATCAAGAGCTCCGATTGAGTGATTCAAGGGAAGAACAATCAAGAATGATTGCGGAAGAAGAAGAAGATCACGGTGGCGATGAATTACGTTAAAGAAAATTTTCCAACAAGTCTCCCAATTTTTAAAGGTGATAACTATGAGAATTAGTGCAAAGAGATGAAGGTTATATTAGGTTTTCAAGATCTTTGGGATCTTGTGAAATATGGAGAAGAAGCACTGGATGAAAGAGCTTCAAAAGCGGAAGAAGCAGAATGCAAAGAATTGAAGAAGAAAAATTATAAAGCTCTCTTTATAATTCATCAATGGGTGAGCCCGGACAATTTCAAAAAGGTTAGTGATGTAGAATCTGCAAAAGAAGCTTGGGAGATTCTAAAGAAATCATTTGGAGGTGCTTATAAAGTGAAAGAGGTGAGGTTACAAACTCACAAAAGAACCTATGGACTACTTCATATGGAAGACAGTAAAAGCATATATGATTTCTTCACTAGGGTTACGAAGCTAGTGAATCAAATCAAGACTTGTGGAGAGACGTTAATAACAAGAGTTGTTGTTTCGAAGATCTTAAGAACTTTGGCTCCAAATTTCGATCATATGGTAGTTTCCATAGAAGAATCGAAGGACATGCAAACTATGTTGAAAGAATAGCTTTAAGGGACACTTGAATCTCATGAACAAATAATGGCTAAAAGAGTTGTAGGAAAATCGAAGAGTGATGTGGCTCTACAGGCTCAATTAACAAAAGACAATAAAGACAAAGGAAAGTGGTTTGGCAACAAAGGTAAAGGTGGCTAGAACAATTCGACTGGTAGAGAAAACCAGAATGAAGAAAACGTCTCAAATCAAAGAAGACCACAATACCAAGGCAACCCAAGAGGTGGTGCTAGAGGTAGAGGAAAAGTGGTGGTCAAAAACCTGACAAGAGTCACGTTCGGTGTTTTAATTGTTAGAAGTATGATCACTATTCGGTGATTATCGAGAGAAGTGAAAGAATCAATAAAGTGATGCAAAGTTTAAAAAAAAAAGAGATGTTGATGATGGTCAGAACAAGAGATGGAGAAATATTAAAGGATCAATAGTGCTTGGATTCAGGATGTTCATCACACATGTTTGGAAGAAAATATTAGTTTGTTAACCTAAAGCCCTAAATGAAGAACATGGTGAAATTTGTAAATGACAATACTCTAGCAGCTAAAGGTATTGGAGATGTTATGATCATGAGAAAAGATGGTAAAAAACCAGTAATTTCAAATGTGTTATACATTCCAGGCATGAAGAGAAACTTATTTAGCATAGGGCAGTTGGTCAAAAAGAATTACAAAGTGACTGTCGGAGACAAGATGATGAGAGTCGCCGACACAAATGAAAGATTAATCTTGAAGGCCCCTATGTTATAGAATAAAACCTTCAAGATCGAACTTAATGTGATGGAGCACCAGTTTCTTTTTACTACAACTAGAAGATACAAATGGATATGGCACTATTGACTAGGCCATCTCAACTTCAGAGACATCAGAGATTTAAAGAGAAAGAGTATGGTTTCAGAATTGCCAGAAATTGACATTCTAAACGAAGTGTGTGAAGAATGCGTGCAAGCAAAGCAGCACAAGCATTGATTCAACAAGGATGCAGGAAGCAAGTTGAAGGTTGTTCTCGAAGTCATATACTCTGATGTATATGGACCAATCTAGGTGGATTCTTTAGAGGTAATAAATACATTGTCACATTCATAGATGATTTTAGTCGAAAACTATGGACTTACCTGATCAAGAAGAAAAGTGAAGTGATTGAGGTATTTTCCAAGTTTAAGTTTATGGTCGAAACACAAAGTGTTCGAAAGCTCGAAGTTTTGAGAACTGATGGTGGTGGAGAGAATGTGTCAAAAGATTTTGACAAGTTATGTGAAAAAGAAGGGATTGTGCATGAGTTGGTGCCACCCTAGACTCCACAGTAGAATGGGACTACAGAAAGGAAGAATCGGACCATCATGAAGTTGTGTCTACTACAACATATATTTTGAACATATGTCCAACGAAGAAGCTAGAAATAATTACTCCAGAAGAATGTTGGTATGGTGTAAAACCTAGTTAGAATCATCTTAAGGTATTTAGGTTTATTGCACATAGACATGTTCCAGATGAATTGAGAAGGAAACTTGATGACAAGTCGAGCCAAATGATTCTAGTTGGATATCATTCGACAAGAAATCATTTGGAGGCGCTGAGAAAGTGAAGGAGGTAAGGTTACAAACTCACAAAAGAATCTATGGCGTCTCTGGATATGAGGATAGTTGCGTTTAGGGCGGGAAGGTGGTGGCGGCCACGACGTAAGGTTGGCAAGCGAAGGTGCTTCTTGACGAAATTAGAATCATATGAGATAAGGGAATCCATAACTTGCAAATGCGACGAAATTGAATAAGTTTTTTCACGGGAAGTCTAGAAAGGATTTCTGCAACCAATTTGAATGGAAGGAGATACACTGATAGTGATGTTATGGTTGATTGAGGTTGAAGCTTCTTCTTTTCGACCATCGTATTAGCAATCAACCGTTGTATCAAAATCCTGATAAGAAAGCTACTTTTTAGTATCCAAGAATATATTAATATTTTAACATTTACACATTTTTTATTTTATCTACTAAATAATTTTCTCTGTTAATTTATAATTTCATTTTAGCGTGTTTCCACATTATAATTTTTATCTATACCATAAATTTTTTAATAAATTAAATATATTATCTTTAGTTTTATTATATTCACCAAATATAATAATATTTTTATTAATTTTTTAGTTTTATTAAAATTTAATACAATATTCACTTTATGTATTATTTGTTTAACAATGAAGGCCGAAACCCAAAAAAGCAGAAAATTACAAAGCCAATTAATTTAAATGCGGAGGCACCTCTAGTCTCGGGAGCTATCATCCCACATCCAGGGAGCTCAAGAGAAAAACCGTAGCCACATCAAATAAAACGTTATCGTGTTGGTACTGCATAAATGAGTTTGAGTAAAAATGAGTCTTTGAGAATTTATATTAATAAAATTGGATTCACACCCGTAATACTTTTCTAAAATTTTAAATTAATTAATCAACTATCCTAATCAACTATATAAAGTAATTTTTAAATCATAATTATCACGGTCACAAAAAATTTAAAGTTTATTAAAATTAAAGAACTAGAATGATCGATTTTATAATAGAGTGATCAATTATTTAAAACTCTCAAATTATCAAAAATGCATTTAAATCAAAAATATTTAAATTTTAGATTCTAAAATATGATGATTCTAAAGTCTAATATTTCATTTATTTCAAAATAAATGTAATTCTAAAGTCTAATACTCCTTGTATCCCAAAATAAGTATTTTTTTAATATAAAAAATTGTGTCAAAATATTATTTTTTTTACTTTTTCAATATAATATTAATTAACGTTTAATAACTTTGCTCTTAATAAATAATTTTTACACTCTTAGAAATATTATGATTTATAATTAAATTTGATTTTTTTATATATTTGATAATTAATATATTTAGTTTATATATGAACTAGATCGTTAATTGTCAAATGTATAAATCAAACTACTTATAAATTATTACGGAAGGAATATAATTTATAATAATTAAGAATAATTTTATAAAAATATTATTTTTATTTTAATTAAATTTGTGTAAAAAGTTATAGATTTATTATATTTTATTAAAAATAATAAAAATCATATGCTTTATGTAAGTTTTCTCCGCACTTTTACTTTTAAATAAAATGAAATTTGTCTTAAATTAGTTGGTGAGACTCACAAAAGTCACTTGTAGTGTAAATTATAGTACAAACACGAGTGTTAAACTTTCTTCTCCTCCTCTCTTATTCCAAAGTGTCTTGAGTTGATGACAATATCCATTAATTACTAATACTATCACAGATTGTTGACCACAGTAGAAAAATGCCTTAAGTGTCACAATTGAAATAAACATCAACCACAAGTATTGCTAGAACTTTATTTTATTTTATTACTTGAAAAATTAAAGGTTGCCTTCACAAGTAGGGAATTGACACAATGATTTAAGAGCTTTGATTCTTATGCACCTCACATTTCTTTACTCCTCTAAACATTATCACTAGAGATTCCTAGTTAAATACCATCAGGCATCAAGTGTTGTTGATAGGGTCATAAGACTATTAATAGAAACATGTTAATATAATAATAATAATAATCATATTTTATAAAGTTTGAAGATTTTTGTGGGAGTATTAATTAATGTGTAGTCTTGGCTCGTAAAAGGGGATCTCTTGTTATTTTCTTTGATTCACATTAGTTGTTTAAAGTCTAATATGTTTATTATGCAACATATTAAGTCTAATATTTTCTCTCTCCCTGTTTTGCTGAGAGGAAAACCAACACAATGGATTTGTATCACTTCATATTTTTCTCAATATATTTTTGACCCACGATTGTTAACCTCAAGCTAAAAACTGTTCTGAATAATTCATGTTAGAAGGACAGTTTTGTAATTATTAGGATAATTTAGTATTTGTTATTTTACTGTTATTATCATATATCTTAATTCTTTAAGATTAGGATTAGGGTTTGTTTTTAGTTAGTTACTTTTAGACTTTTTAGTCGTTTATAAATAGGTGCTTGTATTTCATTAGTTTACAATTCAATTCAATACAATTTAATCCTTATTTTTATTCTCTTTCTTATTTTCATCATTATTCTCTTTTATCCTTGTGCCCTAACAAATTGGTATCTAGAGCTTCCGGTTTAGAATTCAGGGAAACAAGAATCGTGTTTCTATCTGTGGGATATTTGCGCAAGGAAGAAGATGAACGAAAACAACAACCTAAGCACCAACCTTCCAGTCTTTGATGGCAAAAATTAGAATCGATGGATGATCCAGATGCGTGTGCTGTTTGGAGCTCAAGACGTTCTGGAGCTTGCCACTGATGGTTACATTCCAGTTGCAGAAGCTGCAACAGAAGAAGAGAGAGAGGTGCAGAGAAACAAAAGGAGGAGGGATCAGAAGCCGCTGTTTTGCATCCATCAGTGTGTGGATGCGACTGTGTTTGAGAAGATTACAGATTCTATGACGTCCAAGGGGGTGTGGGACACACTGGTCAGGTGTTACGGTGGTGACGCATCAAGTGAAGAAGGTGAAGCTTCAGTCCTTGAGAAAGCAATACAAAAATCTCAACATGAAGAATAGTGAAAAGGTTTTTGAGTATATCTCAAGAGTGATTCTGATCACTAATGAGATGAAGGCTTGTGGAGAAACTCTTTCTGAACAAGTGATCATAAAGAAGGTTCTGAGGTCACTTATCCCTCTGTTTGACTATATTGTGGTTGCTATTGAACATAACAGAGATCTAGAGACCATGAAAATTGAAGAGATGCAAAGCAGTCTAGAAGCACATGAGTTGCGCTTGGCTGACAGAACTTATGAGAGGGAAGTAGAACAGGCTCTGAAAGCTTCTTTTGTCAAGAAGGACCAGAAGAAAAATAAACGTGGTGACAGATACCAAAAGCCAGAAGCTTCTGCTTCTGGTGATAAAAAGTACCAGAAGGGGAAAGACAGAAGGAAGGTACAATGTTACTGCTGTAAACAATTTGGCCACTTTGCAAGAGACTATCGGTCAAACAAAGAAAAGAAAACAGAAGAAGCAAATATGGCCATAGAAGACTCTGATGATGAACCTGTGCTATTGGTGGCTTCTGACTCTGACTGCAAGTGGTCAGAAGATTGGTGGTATATGGAAACTAGGTGTTCAAACCATTTAACTGGGAACAAACAATGGCTGGTAGACTTTAATCCCAGAAGGAAAACAAAAATCAGATGTGCTAATGACAAATACCTCACTGCAGAAGGTATGGGAAACGTCAGAGTAAAGGTGAAGAATGGGAAAAACATTATGATTAAAGATGTTTGGTACATTCCTGGAATCATAAGCAATATGATAAGTGTTGGTCAGCTCATTGAAAAAGGCTTCTCAGTTGTAATAAAGGACAACCTTCTAAAGTTCCACCAAAAGTTGATCATGAAGTCTGAATAAGGAAGCAACAAAACATTCAAGGTGAATGTTAGTATAACTGAAGTAGAATGCCTTAGTACAGAAGATACTGAAGGTGACAGTAAGTTGTGGCACAGAAGGTTGGGGCATCTGAACTATAGAAGCTTAGGGCATCTAAGTTCTAAGAAGCTCATACGTGGCATTCCAAAAATTTGAAGCCTGAGAAGTCATGTGAGGTGTGCATGAAAGGCAAACAACCAAGATTGCCATTTGCACCAGAAGTTGCTCCAAGAGCAAAACATGCTCTGGGAGTAGTACACTCTGATGCGTGTGGACCATTCCCAGTACCTTCACTTGGAGGAAATAAATATTTTGTGTCCTTTGTGGATGAGTTCACAAGGATGACATGGATAACACTCATTAAGTTCAAACATGAGGTGTTCTTGAGTTCGAGTTCAAGGTGAAGGCTGAGAAGTAGAGTGGTCAGAAGTTGAAGATTCTGAGAGCAGATGGTGGAGGTGAATATAACTCTCCTGAGTTCCAGAAGTTCTGTGAGGAGAATGGAATAGAACATGAAGTTACTGCTCCATACACTCCTCAGCAACGGTCTTGCTGAAAGAAGAAACAGAACCTTGCTTGATATGTCCAAAAGTATGTTGAAAGAGAAGAAGTTGCCTCATAAGTTATGGGAGAAGTTGTTGCCACATCGGCATACATTACGAGCAGTGTCCTACAAAATTTGAAGAAATTGTTCCTTTAGAGAAGTGGTCTGGAGACAAAGCGTTGATCATCTGAGAGTGTTTGGTTCTGTATGTTACAAACATGTCCCAGAAGCTAGAAGACAGAAGTTGGATAATAGAAGCAAAGTAATGTTGCTAGTGGGGCACCACAGTACATCTGCATATAAACTCTATTGTCCAGAAACCAACAAAGTTGAAGTCAACAGAGATGTTGTTGTAAAAGAGTCAGAAGTTTGGGATTGAAACAAGTATTAATCAACTTCTGACACAGTGATAACTTCTGAAGACAAGTCAGAAGCTTAAGGTTTTGGAAAAGAGTCAGAAGATGATTCTGAAGACTCTAGAGATGAAGATTCTGACCCAAATTCTGATGATGGTCCAAAATCTGGTGGTGATCATGCTTCTGGAAGGGAACACTCTGAAGACCAAGGTTCTGGAGCACGTGCCTCTGAAGGTGACACTTCTGAAGATAGAACTTGTGGACAAGGTCCAGAAGTTAATACTGTTCCAGCTTCTGGTGACACTTCTGACGATAGAGCTTCTGAACAAGGTCCAGAAGTTAATTATGCCCCAGGTTATAGAGAACAAGTTTAAAGGTCACGACGAGTCAGAACCATACCTAAAAGGCTTGCAGATTGTGACATGTTGAAAGACACTGAAGTTGACTCAGAGGGAGAAGTTATCCATTGTGCCATGTTAGTAGATTTTGAACCATTGGGTATAGAAGAAGCACTCAAGAAGAAAGTTTGGCTTGATGCCATGAAAGAAGAACTTGAGGCTATAAAGAGAAACAAAACTTGGGAGTTGACAAAACTTCCAAAGAAGAAAAAGCATCGATGTCGGATGGCTTTTCAAGGTGAAACTTAAACGGATGGATCGGTGGCAAGCATAAAGCTAGGCTAGTGGCGGAGGCTTTCTCGAAACACGGACTAGACTATTTCGAGGTGTTGCTCTGTAGTTAGGCATGAAAAATCAGATTGGTGATTGCTTTAGGCTATGAAACAAAGTTGGCCAGATGCATTTGGATATGAAGTCAACATTTACGAATGGTCCCTTACAAGAGGAGGTATCGTGTCACAACCTCACGGCCGTGAAAAGAATCGGGAAGGATGGTGTATAAGTCACACAAAGCTCTGTATGGACTGAAGCAAGCACCCAAAGCTTAGAACCAGAAGATTGATTCGTTTTTCCAAAAGCAAAGGTTTTAGAAATGTGAAATAGAGTATGGTGTATATGTGAAGCATTCTGGAAGCAATATAGTTCTGGTATGTCTTTATGTTGATGACATACTACTTACAGGAAGCTGTCCAGAAGATATATCCAAGTTCAAGAAAGTGCTGATGAATGAATTCGAGCTGACAGATTTAGGAAATATGACATATTTTCTAGGGATGGAGGTTCTATACTCAAAGGAAGGTATCATTCTGCATCATCTGAAATATGAACTTGAGCTTCTGAAGAGATTTAAGCTGCAGAAGTGTACTGTTGCCGTGACACCATCAGAAACCAATCATTAATTGGATTCTGACTCTGATGGTGATTATGTGGATGTAACAACCTTCAAGCAGTCGGTTGGTTCTCTTAGGTATTTGTGCAATACCAGATCTGACATTTGCTATGTAGTTGGAATGGTTAGCAGATTCATGAGTAATCCAAAGTGGTCCCATTATCAAGTACATTGTCAAGATCACGAGATATATAAAGGGACTCTAAAAGTATGGAGTGTTATTTCCTCTAGAAGTCAAACCAAAGCTAGAGGGCTATTACGATTCATTGGTGTGGAGATAGAGTTGACAAAAGCACTTATGGCTATCTTTTAAGTTTCGAGGTCATATTTCTTGGATTTCAAGAAACAACTTTGTTAATGGCTCGTCGACATGTGAAGTTGAGTACATTCGGTATTGTAGGCTGCATGTCAAGATGTTTGGCTTCTAAATCTTTTGGAGGATTTGAAAATCGTGATAGAGAAACCTCTGAAGCTGCTGATTGATAACAAGTCTGCAATCAACCTTGCCAAGAATCCAGTGTTGTATGGAATAAGCAAGCATATTGAGACAAAGTATCACTTTCTCAGAAGTCAAGTACAAAAAGGAGTGTTAGAAGTTCTGCACCGCAGCACCCAGAAGCAGTTAGCAGATATTTTGACAAAAGCTATAAAAACTGACCAGTTCCTTCACTTGAGAAATGGAATTGGTGTTGTCAGTTTTGACGGACATGAATTAAGGGATGATGTTGTGAATAATTCATGTTAGAAGGACAGTTTTGTAATTATTAGGATAATTTAGTATTTGTTATTTTTCTGTTATTATCGTATATCTTAATTCCTTAAGATTAGGATTATGGTTTGTTTTTAGTTAGTTACTTTTGGGCTTTTTAGTCGTTTATAAATAGGTGTTTGTATTTCATTAGTTTACAATTCAATTCAATACAAATTAATCCTTATTTTTATTCGCTTTCTTATTTCCATCAGTATTCTCTTTTATCCTTGTGCCCTAACGGAAACACCACCATATGAGTGATGAAGAAGGATATTCAGCATTTTAGAAAAATTAACTTTCCCCACTTGAATAGGAAAATAAATGAAGAGGCTCACAATTTAACTAGACACGTTGCAAACAAGACGTATAACTCTGGGCCGGACCGAAAGGATAACGAACCTAACAATATTATACGTAAAATTTAATCTTTTTGAGAATTTATTTGTTCATCTCTTTAAATTGAGTTAAATTTCTAAAAATCCAAAAATATTTTTCAAATATGCATATTCGAATGTACTCAATATTTAGTTTAAGAGGTTTTCGGATATGCATATCCAAAATATCTCAATATTTCATTTTCAAATATTTTTGGATACATATTTGATATACTTTAATATTGTATCAATTAGAATCGAGATGTATCAATTGTATTAATTGATAAATTTTATAATTAAATAAAATGTGTCACTAAATAGTCTAGATTTTTAGACATTGCGATCTTGCATCTCTGGACTTTACGCAATCTAACGTAAATCATTCGATTATTTAAAAACGACTTTGAAAAAAAACTTTACCGTGTCAACTCATCCAAAAAAAATTAAGGAGGACAAATAGTGGACTCCACTATAAAAACCGTAAATGTCTTGTTTTTCTATTTTATTTGATTTATTTTCTGTTTTCATATTTTCGGAAAAATCCGAAAAAATTTGTAAACACTTAATTTTATTTTATTTTATTTTTAATTGTATTTTGAATTTTTTTATTACAAAATAAAATTCAAAAATACATATCCGAAACTATTTTTTTCGTTAAAAAAAAAGTTTATTTGGATATGCATATTAAAAAAATATTTTTTTCATAAATTTTTGTAGAATAAGAATCCATTCGGAGATGCATATCCAAAGTTTGAAAATATTTTGATTTTTAAGTCGAAACCTAAAAAACTTAGAGTCATTTTCCAAATTAATATAATCTTGTTACTTCTAAAATTTTAATAAATTAAGTATATACTAAAATGTATTTGTTAAATTTTAATTTTTTATTATAAATTATTTAGAATATTTCAATAATATTAAAAAATAATTATTATTGTATTAAAATAAAAAACTTTAAAGTATTTTGCAAGTTTAATGTATATTAATAATATATGAAACATGAATTAAAATAATTAAATTCATTACGCCAAAATAAATTTTGCCAACACCTCTGAAAGTGCTTTTAAGAAAAGCGCTTTCATAGAATATAAAAAATTTAAGCAAAAAAGTGTTTTCATAGAGTACCCTAAAGCGCTTTTCAAAAGCGTTGCTAAAGGCCTTAGAAAGATCTCATCTAAGCGCTTTTGAAAGCTGCTAAGATAAAGCAAGCGCTTTTCAAAAGCACTCTTATAGGCGGCCTAGGGAAGCGCTTTTAAAGCGCTGCTATAGCATATGATCTTGTTGCACCCCAAAATTTGCCCTCCTATATCGATTTTACCTGGCTTAGGCTTCACGTTCATCTGCATACGCTTCCATTAGGTCATTGACATTAAATAGTCATTCATTCATCACATCTGTATCATTAGTCGTATTTAAATTGACCAAAAGTCAATTTAAAACGATATCTGCATCGTTTTGTAGTTGTAAAATACCTGATATTCCACTTCATTCATTTTTATCTCCTTACATGTTTATTGTATCGTTTTAAGTTGTTTATATGTCGATGATATCGATATTTTGGTTTTACAAACAGATTGCTAAAAGCGATTCGACACTGTACGAAAATTAGTGGGAAAAATATTTCAAGTTTTCGCCTCTAACTCAACGCTTTATGAATCGTTATCGTAGATCATGAAAATGTGATATCTCTAATTTTTCGATACATTTCGAAGTCTCGTTTTTAACCGTAAGTGTTTTAAAATCAAGTATTCTTTATTATCATTTTATTTCGATTTTAATTATTTCAATAATTTTCTTTAATCTATGAAACCCGTAGTTTATTTTAATATGCTCATTTAATTTTTCGGATAATTTAGTATTGATTTATATCATTTTAACAATTTTAGGTATCAATTTTATCTCCAAAATCAAAACAAAAATGTTTTATGATAGATTATTTTTAATCTTTTGGGCTTTGTGGCCTATTTTATCAAAAGGGACATTTTAGGCATTATAAAAAATTGCTAAACCTAATTTATTGGGTATATATATGTTTTATAATTTACTGGTAGGGGGGGCCAAAAATTGAAAAGGGAAACGCAACAAGATTGGCTACAGAAAAAAGATAGAAAATTTATATAAAAAAAAAAGCAGAAGAAGAACTTCTTCTTCATCGTGTTTCACCCCTGTTCCTTCTGTTAAACCCCCTCCGTCTCACCGCCTCTATTCTCACTCCCCTCTCAGCTGTTACCTCACTGTCTCACTCTCACAGAAACAAACCCCCTGTTTCTTCCGTAACCCCGCTGCCATATGCCCTCCGTCCTGTTCCATTCACGCTGTCTTCCAACACCCCGCTGCTATTCCCTTCAGCCTAACTCTCTACTTATCACCTCATCTAACCACCAGTTCCTTCATTCAAACATCACAGCTCACTCCCACCGCCGTATAACCTCATCGTTACAACCATATCCCGCTGCTACTCCGTACTGTACACTCACACCATCAGCTTCAAGCCCCTGTCCATCTCGCTTTAGCCTCTGTGCATCGCTTTCCTCCCAGCAATCAACCTCGCCGTTCCAACGTACCGCCATCCACCTCCTTCTGTCGCGGAGCAATACTCCCTCTGTCTTTGCAAACAGCTCAACCAGTGAGCTTCACGACCTCTGCTGATTCCATCTCTGCAACGTCATTCATCCGCATTCCAGCATTCCTTCTCGCTGTCAAGCTCACCTTCTATCAACTGCATCACAGTGAGCAACAACAACGTCTCGTAGCAACCGACAATCCACATATTCGGTAATGTTTCGATTCTCTGCTATGTGTTTCACTGTGATTTGAAGTATGTCTGTTCTTGTTCTAATTAGGCTTATGATTTCAGACTGATTTTTATGGTTTTATAATCTAAGACATCATTGTTAGCTATGTTCTTGCTTTTGTCAACATACTTATTCATATACTGTGATAATGTGCTTTGATACATAATGTGTTCTGATACATTAGTCTATGCCGTAAATCTGTGTTAACTTAGTTACTAATTGTTATGCTTCGAAAATCGTCATGACAAGCACTATGATTCAATGCGTTGTGATGTTCTTTGTCCATGTGTGATATAGCTCGAATAATGCGCAAATTATAGTTTCGTGAGTAGATAGTTTCGATGATGGCTTGATATTGATGTCACGTTTAGCCGCGTACAATTTAGCCGAGAAATCATTAAGATAGTGTATTTTTCTCATTTTAATTTTGGTTAAAGTTTGTGAGTAAACGTATTTTATGGTTTCGATGATGGTTTGACGGTGATGCCGCTTTACTCGCGTGCAAATCTAACCGAGAAACTATTGGGACACCGTGTCTACTATGTAGTTCTCATTTTAATTCTGATTGAAGTTTGTGATTGAATGGTATTTATGCTTAGTTTCGATGAGGGTTCAATATTGACACGTTTTACTTGCGTGAGATATGAACGAGAAACTATCGGTGCCAACGCCACATTATTGTATTATCCACGTTTTAATTTCAATTGGAATTTTGAGTAAAGCGATGTTTGTATAGTTTCGATGATGGTTTATTGATTAACCGCGTTACTCGCATATAAATCTAACCGAGAAACTATGGGGCAGCCGTTTGTTTTTATCGTTGCATTTTTAATTTGTTTTGAACACTTTGTGAGATGAATTTTTGAGCATTATCAAGTTCATATAGTTGCTGCCCGATTTTGGTTCGTTTGATTTAAATGTGTTTAGAACACGATTTTTCATGTTTTCGAATTTAAATGGAGTCATAACATGAATGTTGAGTCTTTATTTTCCATTTGCGGATTGAAATACTTGAATAAACAAACCTTTCCTTTTTTATTCGTTTATGTAAATAATTCAAGTTTCATTCGATTTTTTACTCCTTTGTTACTAACGCATATTCTAATTTAGTGCATTTTCTTTTCATCTTATTTCTTTTATCCCACTCATGCTACTAACATTTTGCTGCTTGTGAAGATATCATGGATTGTTCAAGCATTCACCTTCAATTAGCACATCATATACTTGCTTATTCATATTACTGTTTTTATTTAATATTTAATATTTAGTATTGTACATACAATATACTTAGTATTTTTACATTTTATAATTATACATAGTATTTTTCTTATTATATTTAGTATTGTAAATATAATTATACTACTTTTATTCATATACTTTATTCGGTTCAATTTGTAAATAAAATCATATCGTAATTATTATTCTTGTGTTACGATTTTGAATTCGGAATTTAATTCAACCTTCGAATGAATCTAAATGCAAACATATCTATTCTAATCAATCTAATATAATACATACTTAAGCATTGCAACATTCTCCACATAGTTTTTGTTTGTATCTTGAGTGATGTAGGAATCTTCATTTGGTATTCATCCGATGCATCAAGCCTTATCCGATCTTGAAGACTACTTGGAGCTCAATTCTTGCACCACATAAAAGCTATTCAATTATTCAAACTAATTCAATTTGGTTGTATATATCCCCGTTCATGAACATGTACCCCTTATTCCTGCATAGATTGTAATAACTTAGGATTTATTTTCTTGTGTGTTCCAATTACCGTTTAATTATGCGTTTATCATATTAGAACACATAGCCTCCTCTTGGGCTCCTCATCAAGGAACAGGTAAACATACACAATGCACACTTGCACACATTCATAGTTTGGT
The DNA here is from genome assembly GCA_021764765.1 of Vicia sativa. Taxonomy (NCBI): domain Eukaryota; kingdom Viridiplantae; phylum Streptophyta; class Magnoliopsida; order Fabales; family Fabaceae; genus Vicia; species Vicia sativa. The sequence continues at coordinate 4,919,432 of CM038795.1, forward strand.
CTGGCTTTTTACTGACAACTATCCGATCGATTGTTCCAATGGTCGTTTAGAATACTAGTGTCACGCTAGTCCCACTTTTGGAGCATACATAAAGCCACTTTGTATGGGCTCGCTTGTTTTCCTAATTAAATTATTCTATCCACAACCAAACCCCTAAAACACTTTCAAATTAAATTAATTAATTGAATTTGTTTTCCAAAATTAATTTCATAAAAAAAAACTTGGATGGAGTTTGTTTAAATTATTAGATGATAGCCTAATGATTTAAACGAACTCGAAGTTTTTAGATTGTTAGATGGTAGCCTAATAAACTAAAAACTTCTATCCATGTTCTAAAACAAAAAAATATAGTGTTATGGCATTTGATTAAATTGTTGGATGATAGCCGTGATTTAATTAAATTTAAAATATTGGGCCATTAGATGATAGCCTAATGACTTAAATACTTTTATTCTATACACTTAATAAATGTGAACTTTGCTTCACCTCACCCTTTTCATAATAAGGATTTTGGATGGGAGACGATTGGTTGAGCTCACTCACCAATTTTGAGTATTTGAATCGTTAGATGATAGTCTAACGTTTTGGTATTTCATCCACCAATTAAAATCAATTCAACCCATTCAAATTCTTTTCCGCTTATATATGATCATCAAAACATTTCAATTAAAGTCAATACAACCAATTCAAACATTTCCAACAAGAACTACGGAGTTTTGACTTTCCCATTGCACGAGGGAATCGTAGGCACGCGGTTTGGCAAGTGTCAAACTCAAAATAATAATAAACAAACCCGTTTCCTTTTTCTTATTTCTTGATCATTAATTAGAAGATAGCATTTTTACTTTAAACACACGAACATGCACGAACTAAACGGGTCCCATCGAGTACGATGGACGTAAGGGGTGCTAATACCTTCCTCTTGCGTAACCGACTCCCAAATTCATGTTTTTTTGGTCATGTAGACCGCCTTATCCGACGTCGTGGGTTTTATCTATATTTTCCCCTTCTTTTTTAGAACAAATAAAATTAGGTGGCGATTTCATTGTTTTTGAAAATTAAAATGATTTTTGAAAAACGAGTTGCTTTCAGATACAAAAGCGCTTTTAAAGGAAAAAAACGCTCTTATATCTGGGCTTTAGAAAGCGCTTTTAAAAGCGCTTTCATAGATAATTTTATAATTAAAATTAATAAACCCTAAAATACTCACTCATTCTCAGAAAAAATCATCGTTTCCTTGTTCATCTTCTTCTCTCCTCCTGCGTGCTACCTCCGTTCTTAATGTCTCTCCATCCTAGAACTCTAGTCGTTCCACCTCCGTCTCGTCTCCAACCGTTCCACCTCCGTCTCGTCCTCAGCCTCTCACGGCCGGAAACTCGCCGTATTTTGCTTCTCTGTCCCAGAACTCGCCTTCCCACTGCCTCTACTCGTCTCCAGATTCTTCAAGGTACTTTCATTTTTGTTGTTATTGTTTAAGTTGAAGTTTGATTATGGTTTGTTTGTGTAAAGTTGGAAAGAGATTTTGGTTGATAGTATTATACAATGTTATTTGAGTATGTTTTGATTGGAAGTTTGTATTGAACTCATGGAGTTGTTTGTTAATTTAAATCCAACTGAAGCTTTGTTGGTGTTGAGTTATTCAAACATGTTTGAATTGGTATTTTGAGGCATATCTGTTCATGTGTGTTGCTGCCCGGATATTGCAAAGAAGTTAGAAACCTGGTTAAATTTTTGTTTTTGTGATTTTAGAAGTTAACTTGTATTTATCATAAAATTTTAGTTCAATTTGAATTATTACTTTTTTTTTAATATAACATGCATACCATACAACTGGCATTTGAGCTTGTACAATATTGTTGCTAGTTTCTATTATGTTGCTAGGAATTTCATCATTCTGTCATACCATATTTGTGCCATATTACATCGTGCCATATGATTGAGAGGCATGTCATAAAACGTTAGGACAAAACAATGGAAAGATAAAAGGTCTAAGTAACAATTTTTTTTGTGTAAGCATATTTAAAAGCTTAATTTAATATAACTCAATGTATTTGTAATGTGTTAAGCAACTTTACATTATATAAGTTTCTTGAATTGTTTTATATGTTATAACTTATCCTTATTGTTGTTTTATATGTACAACGCGCTTTCGTTCCTTGTGTTTTCGTGAGTCTGACTTCTCGACATTGCTGTTTGATAAATCCGAGGTAAATTTCTTCCTCAAATTACTGGTATTGTGATGAATTTGTCTTAATTTTATTGATTTCAATTGCGAGAGATAAAGATGATTGAAAATCTACAGTTGGATACATCTTTATGTTTGGTGGAACACCAATATCATGTTGTTTAAATATGGAACTAGTAGTTGCACTATCGTTTTAAGGCCGAGTATATCGACGTTTTGTTATGTGCATGCCAACTCGTGTGGCTAATAAATCTATTGAAGGAGTTTGATTGCGGTGAAGATGAGGTTGTTACACTCTTGGTTGATAATTTTTTTACGATTAATCTTGCTAAGAACCCAATTGCACGTGGGAGAAGCAAACATATTGAGATGAGATTTCACTACTTGAGGGAGTTTGTTGGTGAAGGAAAGTTAAAGTTGGGAAATTGTAGAAGTGAAGACCAAGTTGTTGATTTGCAGACTAAGGGAGACGCAAATAATGTGTTCAAAAGGTTGAAGATGAGCATGAGCATGAGCATGAAAGATTTGGAACACTTGAAATAAGGTGGTGTGTTAAGAGTTTTTGAAGTATTTCAAGTTCTGTATTCGATTAACATGGAGATTGTAACTGGTTACAAGCATAAAAATGGTCAAATAAACCGGAGAAAAGTGCTTTTGGAATTGTTATAATTGGTTACACATTTGCAATAACAAATTACACTTGATACTTGATTTTATGTTTTTGTCAGTTATAACAAATTAGAGGTTTGTGTTAACCCGTTCGGCTCCGTGTTTTAACTTTTCCAGTTTTGTACCTAATACTTTGTATCCCAATTGTTATACAAATACGATGATAGTATACTTGTGAAACAAAATGAATAATTCTCATTCTCAATTTCCTCTCACTTTCCTCTATCTTGACTCTCTTCTATATCACTATCTATTTTTCCACATAATCAAATCCTTTACTATTTATCAATTGTGTGAACCTTCAAAATTAAAATAAGTTAAGAATAACACGTACCAATTTAAAAATTACATATATAAATTTAATTTTATAAATGACATGTTTCTTTTAAAATGTGATCATTAAAATAATATGTGTCATTTAATTTTTTATAAAAATGCATCCAACGTTAAATTGAATAAGCCATTGCTTCTTTCTTTTTTTGACGGGTTGAATAATCCATTGCTGACTACTTATAATCACATTAACATTCTTAAGATATCACCATCCATGAAAACAATATGATTGGACAACAGTTAATTTATAATCCACTAAAATTGCACAGCATCCATAAATTAAATTGAAAACTGAAACCTCAAATTGCAACCATGCAAATCGTTCACCGACCCACACATTTGTGAGATTGAATTGTTTCCGTTAAAATTAGGAAAGGCATTTTTATTTTTCTTGCCCTTAAAATAAGGTCTCTTTGTATTTGGCTGACTTGCGCCATTTTCTACCATAGGCATTGTTTTCTTAAATTAAAAATAAATATGTTTTTGGCATCAATGAGAAAATGACGATTTATATTTGAATATTTTTACTAGCAATATCCCATATGGAAAGCTGTCTTTGAATATTTATATTTAAGGTTTAAATAGGCAATTTATTTTAATAAGTGGTGTGTTTTTTGTTTTAGTTTATATATTTTTATTTAATAAAAATTTTATATATTAATTTTTGTCCGTTTTAATTTCTAATGTCAAACCCTGCGTTGCAAAAAAGACGAGGTGGTTAATGTTGTTGTCATGATTTTTTTTTTTAGTTTTAATTGTTGACGAGGATGGTGGCGTTGAGTATGTTATTTGGTGGAATTAAAAGTGTGATGTTATATTTGCAAATGTCTGTTTTCTAGGGTGAAAGCTTGGAACCGCCCTAGGAAATAACGACGACGCGAGGCCGCCTGAAAGAAGGTGTTGCCTCGCCCCTATGTTCTCCTCACCTCCGAGGAGAAGAAATATGGAATAACATATTGTAATACTCCAAATTTGTCATACCCTTTCATTCAAATCATATGACTTATGCATCTCATATCCTTCAAGTACATACCCTCCATTAGGTCATCTAACACCCCATGCATTAACTAACACCAAGGCTTGGTATTTCAAATTAATGGTCATGGGATTAGGGCTTTACATAGCGCCTTAGGGTTTCACCTCTTTTGTAGGGTTATTTTAACTGAAGACACAAAGACCATGTATTATCATTTTTCCTTTGTGCAAGGTTATCTGATGAATGTTCAAGGCTTGATTACACATCATCTAAAGCTCTCATTCTTAACTTTCTTTGGCTTCACTCAACACATGAGATGTTCATAGTTGCTTACAATGCAAGACATCTTACAAGGTCACCCCAAGAGGGTCACAAACTCAAGCATTGAAGGCCATCTCCTTGTGCTTACCACCTCCACATGAATTATGGTTTATTTCCCTAATTGTGTGGACTTCAAGAAGGGTCCCATATGGAGTTGTTCACCATAAAAATTTCAAGGCTTCAACCATGGTTTAAAAGTGCAAGATATTGAAAAGATCACGGGGTATTAATGGCACACTAGAGTTTTGATTCAAGGATGCTTCACTATCCAATACCTCATCCATGGAGGCAGGGTTTTATTGATATATCTTTGTCAAAATAAGAGACTCATTGTTGCTTAAATCCCAAGCACATAGACGTGGTTTCATACAAGGAGAATCACTTGGATTATGTTCACAAGCTAGGGTTTGTTGACATGAGGATACAAAATGATTCATCTAAGCATCAAGGTTACTTGTGATGCAAGCTATCTCCCATGTTAATTCACTCAACCATCTCAAGTTAAAACCTAGGGTTTGCTTGTGAAATAATAAGGTTTTGAGGGGAAAAAATGTTAATTCTCTATTTTTGTAATTGGCATTATATTTGGTAAAACTAACTTGGAAGAAAGATGTTGAACAAGATGTTTCAAATGGCAGTTTCAACATGTTGAATGCGATGTCCTAACCAGAACAGTATGACATATGGTCTATTACAATTTGGATACATGTGATTTAAATGACTGAATATTTTGGGAATATTAAGTAATCTTATGTGGAATCCAAGATGGAGAAATTAGAAATGTTAAACTAAGATGTTTTATCAACTGGAGAAACATGTCGAATAAGATGTCCTATGCAGAATCATTCTACCTTGGATTCCATGGTGTCGTGTTGCATGGTGGGCCAGTAATATAAACTTCAACACATATAAGTGCAATACATATTTCATTTCATTGGCATATTGATAAAACTCATTTGGGTATTTATCATTCACCATCCTCTTGTATTTGTCCTCTTCTTTTTTATGCCATCATAACTTATACTTTAAATGATAAATATCACTAAAATTCATCTCTAAAATTTCACCTTTGCTTTTTCACAAAAAAAAACCATAAAAGGATAAAGGAAATAAGTTTACCTCAATCAATAACTTTCTTCGTCTACCATTGTGTTGTACCCCAAAATTTACCCTCTTCATTTTTTGTATTTCTGACTTATAATTCGATTTCATAAACATACATGTAGGTGCATGCATATTATTGATCATGGGGTTACTAGGTTCAAAACATCTCAAGTACGAAAGAAATGGCGTGTTTCAGCTATCTCAGATCATTTTGAGCCAAGAATCAATGTTTCTCGGTTCGTACGGCTATTTGCAAGATTTTTTGGTCAGGAAGCTATTTTGGCTTGGTTCCACAATCTTTGGAATCATATCAATATTTCCTCCAGTTTATCTATTCAGGTTGGAGGTCATTTCGTCAAGAAAATGAATTCATTCGCTTATTTCTTAATAAAGTGAATTTTGGGTTTTCGGTGTGTTTCAGGCACTCCGGAGAGGGTATCTCACAGTTCGTCAAGTATTTTCTGATGAATTTTGACTGGCATGTCCCTCTCATTTTTATCTACAATTTTTGTTTGAAAGCCGGAAGCAAATTATGTGAGGAAGATCCCCGAAAAATTCAATTTCTCAAGAGGATTAAACTGAATTTTAGTGGCTGAACCGTGTGTTCTGCCCACTAAAAAGTTCATATCTCTTAGCTGGAAACTCGAAACTGAGCGGGACCAATTTCTAAAATTCCGTATCAAATCCTTCTACAACTTTCATTTACAACACGGGAGCTGATTTCTCACCGTTTAAGACCAGTTTTTTATTCTTCGGACACAATGTTGAGCTGAACCGAGCAATTTTCATCTGGTACGCGAACTTCCAAAAATCATACCTCGCTTGTTTTTTATTGAAACGAGATGGGACCAGTGCCAAAAGTTCAAAAATTTTGTTAGCTTCGGTTACCTCAGAAACACTCACTTGCAAATTTTGATCAGAAGATCCTCGTTCGAGGCATTTTCTCCGAAGAGTGCATTGAGAATTCTGCATGCGTCGGACGCCCGAAAACAGTGCTGAAACTTCAAAAATCCGTATCACCTTGACCGTTCATCCGATCGCGTCGAAATTTTGATTCTCGCAAGCAAAATCACGTTCCGGACATTTTTCGTTTACATTCCGACTTCAAATTCCGCACGGATTAGGCTGTTTTGGACTGTGTACGAAAATCATTTTGATAATCGCGATTAGGACTTAATTATGGATCCAAGACACTCCAAAACCCATTTTTTTTTTATATATTATAAATATATTTTACCACTTACAAAATTGGTAAAGAGAATCATTTGTTAAATTTGACCCAAGAGCTCTCACTTTTCTCTCTCAATTCTCTCTCAACTCAAAGTGGCACAAACCCCAAACCACCAACAACCACCGAATTCCAAAACCACCGCGGAAACTTTTTCTTTTATTTTCTTCTTCTCCTTCTCCGGTACAGCCCCATACTCTTGATTCCCTTTCAACTCTCAAGGATCAAATCAAGATTTTCATCAATCAAGAACATTGAAGAGGCGTTTAAGGTGTCGAAGTGAAGAGTTGAAGTTTCCTCTTCATTAATTCTCTAAGGATTCAAGATTCTCCACTCTTATTATCATCAATTCAACTTTGATTTGGTATTTTCTTGGAGAATTACAAGATTTTCCTCATCAATTTCAACTCAAAGCTTCAAGTACAAGTAAGTGATTATTTACTTAAGTGCTTATTTCAATCGATTTTTCAATTGTTGAATTTCTTGAAATTGAATATTGAGATTCCTTGCAAATTCCGTGTGGATTCCGATTATAGCATTTGTTTTGTCGAATTCATTGATTATGATCCATTTTGGAGCCTTAAAGGTGTCGGTGTCAAACTTTCTACACACTACACACACCTACACTTGTGTTGTGACTTTGCATTGTATTTAGGTACTTGATGTGAGCATTTTGCATCACTAACTATATGATCATGCATCAAGTAATATGTAAATTCTTTGACATGCATTGAATCATTAATTTGAGGCTTATTTCATGCATTGAAATTGTGTTGAAATGTAGGAACTAACACCTAGTTTTTAGGTACACTTGCACTACATCTACACATTGCACACAACTCACACACACACACACTTGAATTCATACATTGTGACATAATTTGCATCTTTGCATATCCATACATTTGCATGTAGGATAGTTGAATTAATTTGATATGGTGCTGTTTGACTTTTATGGCATAAAATATCTTGAAAGTTCACTTTTCACAACACTTTGACACTTTGCACATATAATTTCTCTCAACATTCTTACATGTTTGCATAGCATTTAGGTAGTATTTGCATTGAGTATGTATCACTTGCACATGATATCACATACACTTGCATTTTTATTCATCTAAAAACCACAAAAAAACACATTGGAAACAAGTTTATTTGAGTTTTGGTGGAAAATAACATGACACTTTGACAATTGGTAAAGTTGGACATAATATTTGTTTGGGCTCTAACTTTTGATCCGTAATGAGTTTTTTCGACTTTTCTTAATGTAAATCATGTTTCTCGAGCCATCTGAAGCTCTCTACGTGAACGGTTTCTGGATTTGGACATGTTTCGGTCAATTCTGGGAGCTGCTGACTTTTGTGCGAAAATTGTATTTTTGAACGAGATTTGACCGAACCGTTCGCATTTTTGAGACCGTGCGCGTGTGCATAGCTTCCGATATTTTTGATAAATTATTTTGATTGTTTTCATTAGCTTGTGCCTTGTGTTTTGGTTCACTTTTCATATTTATCCTTAATGGTGATTTTTGGACTCGAAAGGTGTCGGAGCGAACCTTTTTATACACTACGCACACATACACTTGTGGTGTTGATTTTCTTTGTATATAATGTCTAATAATTGTTCTAACCCTCAACTAACCTCTTGACTAATATGTTGGCATGTTTAGATAGTTGGCGCTTTGGTTTAGAATCCTTAATTGAGTCATATAATTAGCATCTCATGGTAGAACTAATATAATTGCATTTGAGAACTATTATAATGGACTTAGCTCGATTTGATGTTGTTCATGAGTTGTTTTGCATTATGTGTGTGTTGCTGCCGGTTTTCCATTTTATGTTGCTATACACATTTACATTCCATTTCTTCACCTTTGGATCATATTTTGACATGTGATGTGAATATGCAATTATATTCCGCCTTGTTATTTTGACATGTTTGTTGACTTGTGCAAGGTACATTGAGGATGTTTTGGTTAGGTACTTGTGATACACTAACATACCACTTCTCCATGGTTGCGTTTTATACGCGTTTTGCTTTGTGTTTTCTCTTATTTCTGAGAAACACATATTCTGTTGTTTTGTCTGGATATGTACCTTTGTGCAGGTGTTCTGATTGTTATGAGGATTTGTTTGCTACGCGTTTGTATACCCACGTATACATTCGTTTGTCTGTTTTTTGGGTCTAACTCCCTTCTTGCAGGTGTTTAGCATTTGTACACCCACGTGTGCATTTCTATACTTGTTTTTTGGGTCTAACTCCTTCTTGCGGTGCTTTGTGTTTGTATACCCACGTATACATCCGTTTGTCTGTCTTTTGGGTCTAACTCCCTTCTTGCAGGTGTTTTGCATTTGTACACCCACGTGTGCATTTCTATACTTGTTTTTTTGGGTCTAACTCCCTTCTTGCAGGTGTTTTGTGTTTGTACACCCACGTGTACATCCTTTTACTTGTTTTTTGGGTCTAACTCCCTTCTTGCGGTGTTTTGTGTTTGTACACCGTGTACATCCTTTTGTTTGCTTTTTGGGTCTAACTCCCTTCTTGCGGACGTTGTTGCTTCACATGCGCTGGCGCGCATCCTCTTCTTTGATGCCTCGAGCTATTCTCATCGGTTTACTCTTATTGCATGGCTGCAGTACTTGAAGTTTTCCGGAGTATTTCTATAGCTTGCGTTGCTCTTCGGATTTAGTATCCGTCGGGTATTTATTTCTACACCATTTACCGCATTCTCTTACAGCTTTCCTAGATATCATGAAGTAGGGCTTTCATTTCTTTTGCCATGAGAAGTAGGAATAGAGATGCATGAAGGGGCTTCCGTAGTTGGAGCATGTTCAGGAACCCCTCTAGTTTATTTAAAGACCCGTTTAGGGCAATTCTACTTGTGATTTGTGCATATTTGCTTGTTTGTTGCAGGTTCCCTTGGTTAGGTTTGGTTCTTTAGCCTAGACTTTAGGATTCACATCCTTTGCATGTCAACATAGGTAGAGATTCCCTCATCTTAAACCATAGGGCTAACCTTTTGCTTTGCTAGTTTCATCTGCATGTTGCATTGTGAATAAAACTAAAACTTTCTTTTCTTTTCTTTTCAAAAACAAAACATTTAATAATGGTTTAAACTCCTTTCTCAAGGTAAAAACAACCAACCAACACCAACTCTTTTTCGCCTTTGCGCGCTTTCTTTCTTTTTGTGTTTAAAACCTTTTTCACAAGTAAAAAACACAAAACATACCAAAACAAGTGAGCCGAACTACGGCGCTCTGACTTTCCCATTGCACGCGGGAATACGTAGGCATCTTGTCACGGGGCTTGACCGAGCAAACTTTGTAAATACTTCCTTCTTTTCCCCGTGGTTTCTTATTTTCTCTTTTCTTTTGCATGCATGATTAGTAATTAAGCAGTAAATAGATGTAAGCACACCCATTAGACAGAAAATAGAAGTGGACACCGTAGAGTACTACGGGCGCGTGGGGTGCTAATACCTTCCCTTTGCGTAATAGATTCCCTTACCCTATCTCTCGGTCGCAAGACCGTGCCTTATCCCTTTCAGGTTTTCGCGATGCGTTTGCCTTTCTCCTTTTTGCGAGATAAAAAACGTTCGATGGCGACTTCATTGATACAGTTATCGGATGATGTTCAGCTGGTTGTTTCACATTGTCGTTAAAAAGTGGAACTTGGACTAATTCCGCCGTCTCACAATCGCCTCGGTGACAATCTCCATTTGTCTCCCACAATCTCCTCCCTTTGAGTCTCATATTTTCAAAACCCTAATTACATGGGCAATAAGTGAAATACTATTTGCCATTTTTGGAGGAACAATAGAGCAATGCCACATCACCATCATCATCAACAATTCAAATTTTAAAAAATAAAGCCACGTCAACAATGTTAGCCACCTCACCTTTTTTATAATAGGGGGTTGACGCCAAGGACTAAAGTCAAATGAAAATAAACATATAAGAAGTTTATCTAAAAAAAGGCGCAGAGACTAAAACAAAAATACACCAATTTACAAGGACCAATTGACTATTTAAGCCTAAATTAAAGAAAAACTTATATAAAAAACAACAACATTTAAACATAGTTCAAACAATAATTTTAACAATAGCTAAAATTTTAACTTCACAATTTAAAAAGTCAAACGTTAATTTATGTATGAGTTAAAAATTATCATCCAAACAAAAACTCTTTTAGTGTCTTTTAATTTTGTTTTAGGTTATTCATAAGACTCATACCAAAAGGAAAAAAAGTGACATTAAACGAAGAAATACTTAAGGTAAGTGGTCCTTTGTCCGACCAATATTGATAGAAGATTTCACCATTCAGGTGCACCAATCATGGTTTGATTAGATCCAATAGCTCTTCGTGGATCACACCTTATCTCTTGCAGACAATTTCAACCGCTCTCACTCTATAACGCGTCATCTCAGGTACTCAAATCCATTTTCACTTTTACTTTACTCTTAATTTTCATATTTACTTGGGAGTTGAAGTCTTAAACTTGCAATTCAGTTCCTCTTTGTCATACCAAAACATGTTTCACCAATCCAAGGTCCCATGTCACTGTTCCATCGACCATTTATGGTTTCCAAACAGAACAGTGGGATCGTATGTGTGAATCGACTTCTAATTCCTACAAAATCTACTACTTCGATGTCATCTTCATTACCATGAGCATCAGACTCCGTCCCTTCGCTCGAACCTTCTTGAGCATCTTCTCCTTCTTCGTCCTCAGATCCTTCCTCACTAGAATCCTCGCTCTCTTGAGAATGGCAAGCCTTTTCTTCTTCAACTTGGGTGGCCTTTTCACTTTCTGGAGTAGTTTTGAGAGGAGATTCTGGATGAGAAGTTTCTGGAGGCACTTCCGCAGTATCTTCAGGTGTTGTTTCATTTGTATCTTTGAGAGGAGGCGAAGTGCCTTGGTCATCTGGCTGTTCAGAAGCTCCAGTCGGAATCGCCATATTGGAGGAGCCTTTGTTCTGCACCAGATTACTTGAATCTCCATGAGGAGAAGAATGGATCGGAGCAGTTGTTTGTGGGGGAGGAGTTGAAGTAGTTGGGATTGGAGTTGAACCATCCTACACAAATAAAGAAAGATTAGAAATTTACAACGAAGGTATGAATAACCATTTTGTTGAAGAGTTCGAAGTGAATTCACCTGTGGATTGTCTGAAGATATGTTGCTGTCTATATGTTCCAACATTACGTTGGAGGTCGAATGTGGATTTTTGGATTTTTGGAAGGGAGCAACATCCCTGGAATCAAGTCCAGAGACGTTGGTATCCTTTGAAATGTCTTTCTTTTGCTTCTTCTTCGAAGCCGTTGGTGAACTTTCCCCAGCCTTGAGAGTCTTCCCACTGGTACTAGGTTTTCTTTTCTTTGGAGTGGTTGGTGGAAGTTTACTAGTCTGAGATGATATAAACATAAGTTAAACTTCAAATCATAAATTCAAGCTTGTTCGAAATACCAGAATGAACTGACTACCTTTGGAGTTGGAGCAAGTGTTGGAGTTGGAGCAATGGTGTTTGTTGTGGTTGCGGGAGTAATTGTTGGGTTGCTTTAGGCATCATCATTGGTTTCGATGGTTTGTTGAGCTACTTCCTTCTTTGGTCTTGATGCAACATCTTGATCCCGATGGTGAAAATCGAAACAATTAAGACGAAATGTTAAAATAAAGAAAGTAAGAACTATTTGGGATTTCCCAAGCATTCACACACCACCTTCATTCGAAAGAATCGACATGGCGAGAAAGGTCATAGCGAAGATGCCACAGGAAATTGTGGAGCCAATGTCGAGCCCATTTCATAGTCTCAGATGGCTTTGGTTTCTTTTGAGATTTGTATTTGGACATCTCTTCGCAAGTCAACCACCAGGGGTATGGAGGAAACCAAGCGGTCGGTTAAGGGTAGGTAGTCCAGGAAATTTAGGTGGATGCATCTCGAATGCCAACCTATACCTATCCTCAGGTGACAACCCTGAAGGGAGTCTAAACTTAGAAATTTTTTCTTTGAATTTCTCCTTCAAGGTTTGATACGCTCGATATACAGTAGTTTGCAGGTGCGTGGGATCATAAGTAGTTTCGAAGTAATTCTAAAAAGCCCTAATCTCTTGAGCATGAGTGAACATACCTTTCTTTTTGTGTACCTGCACATCGAACGCAGCAGTTAGTTTCTTCTGGATGGTAAGAGTGTCAAACATATAAGACTGATAAAATTGAGTCCACCAATCCAAAAAACCCTTTGATGAAAAGTGGGTAGGTTCGAAAGGAATTAATTCAAATTGAGCAAATTCTTGATATTGTTCCTGCTGCAGTTTAGCTTCTCTGGACTTGAAAGTTCGACTGGAGGTAATAGAGCTCTGAGTCTGAAAGAGGGGTTCGGGAATCAATTGGCATAAACCGAATTGTCTTGAAACGAAATTGGGTTGGTAGGCAAACAGAAGGATTTGGTTCTTGGTCGGAGTGATTCTGGAAGAGATTAGTCTTGGGAGCAAGAAGGCTTTCCAGATGTCTTGGATCTCTTTACTCGTAGCAGCCTCCGAAAGGGACATAGTGAACCATGATGGTCCATGAGTCCTCGAAGCGAAAGGCGCCATAGTCTCTTCAAACTTATGCTTCTTGGAAAAGAGCATAATGTATTGTGAGAATAGAATCTGGAAATCAGCCTTATCATCACTTGGAGTCAGTCTCCTTAGCCTTGTGCCTTCAACATTTTGATCCGCTACTTCTGGATCTTGCTCAACAATAGTATCGGTGAGAGAGTGAAGATTCGAACATGGCATTAAGCCATAACTGGAGCAACCGAGAAAGGACCATTAGCAAGATATTCTTAGGGTGTGAGATTTTAAGCTCGAAACCGCGACCTCGAACTTTCATAAAGGTCAACTAGTGAAGAGCTACTTAAATTAATCCTCCTATTTTCGTGCAAATCTCTTGCTAGAGGAATAAACACCTTGCTACTTATAGTGACCTACTACGGAAGACATATCTTGATAACCAAGGGTGAGGAAGGCAATATGCGTCGATACACTATCACCTTCGTGATAATGGTGATGAACTTAGAAGCTAGCCACGATGTCGAAGTCAATAATGCTTGGATGTTCTTCAGAATCAGGAATATATGTCTCCCCTACTGGTGATAAGCCTGTGATAGCAGTTATGTCGAAGAATGTAGGTGTGATCATTCCTCCCGGAAGATGAAAGATGTTATAAGTACTATCCCAAAAGTACAAGGATGCAAATAGCAAAGGGTGGCTGTAGGTGAATCCTGGTTTCGACAACTTGATTAGATTGTAGATCCCTAGATCCTCCCACGATGGGATTTCTTAACTTTTTTAAACCAGTTTTGGTACGCTACATCAGCAGTAGGGCAAGATCGAAATGGTTTAAAGTTACTTTTAACATAGTCCAAAATAAAAGGATCCTTTGGGGGAACCACAGGGGTTTCTACGTTTTTTGAAGCAGAGGGTTCATCCGCTTTCTCAGTTCCTAACTTAGGGATTTCCATCCTATTAAACAATGGTTTAAAATCATAGCAAACAGGGAATATTGTCCTAGTATCCTTCAGAATCTCAAAGACTGTGAGAGGGCCCATGAGGGCAAACCTCTTTCCAGCAGCATTAGTTGGGATTAATACCTGGGAAGAATATAGGAGTTCTTGCTTTTTGGAGATTCCTTGGGGAATAAGCACGGATTGGCCTTGGTGAATGCCAACTTTGCTTTCCAGGATCGTTCCAGCATTCTTGGTTTTCTTCTTGGAGATCTTCTTCATCTGAGATGTTGTTGAAGACATTGTTGGAAGTCGTTAATAGCTTAGGGTTTTTGACGAGAAGAGAAGAAGAAAAGATTTCAGAGTGTGTAAAAAGAGTAAAAAGACTAAATCTGTTTGGTTTTATAATAAGGAAGTTGAAGCACTCATCAACTAAGGCCAAGATACGTGGAGGACGTGGGTTGGATATGAGGTGAGGTGGCGTAAAGTAAGCATTGGTAATAAGCATGATTAAAGATAATCATTGTCTTTAATAAACGCACCTTACCGTGGCAACTGTTTTGAAGCGGTTCGGAAACCCAAGAGCCGTCGTGACTGACGTAGTGGAAATCATATACAGTGTCATGATTACTCAGGGTCACATCAAAATCTTGTAGATATATTTAAAATAAGTATTTCTCAGAAAGAGATTCGAAATACATATTTTAAAGGGGCATTTTGTTGGCTGAAGATTTTGATATCTATGATTTGAATTGGAATCATTGAGCTCGAAATGAGATGATGTTAGGGTTCGTTGGAACAAAGTGAATGTCATGATTCGGAATGAAAGAATTGGCTCTTCGAATGGACCTGTTGAAATTTGGAGCTTCGAATGGCAATTATGATGACACATATAAAGGAAGCTTCGAAGTGATAGTAAGGTTGTATCTGAGAAGTGAGTTCGAAATCGAAGTGGTCAAGGTATTTGAAATTCAAACACGAGCGGGATAATCGGAAGTTAGAGTATATGCGTTGGAGACAGTTCGAAGACGCGTGGAAGCTATAGACGCACAGTGTCCTGCATGTTATGAACGTGGCAAGATCTCATAAGTCAGACCGTTATGGTCGAAATAGTATAAATAGAAGTCTTAGTGTTAGGATTTCGGGTGTCATATCTATTGTACAAAAATTCAGTAAACATTCAAAATACCACATGGCTAGGGAAACGAATGCTCGAATGATGTACGTATGATTGCACCAAAACTTTTATTATTCAGTAAAGCATCTTTATCTTTCCAATTTATCTTTATCTTGCATCAATGTCTTTTAAATTCTTTACATTCAAAGTCATTTAACTTTCCTTGCATTTAACGTCTTCTTCCATTTCGAAATCCTTTACTTTTATGAAACTTTTACATTAACGCTCTCATTTTCCAGAAAGCTTTTACATCCTTGTTTTTACATTCTTGTCTTTTACATTTCATGTCTTTTACTTTGAAAGTCTTTTACATTTAAAATTCATTTAAGCGTTCCTGCATTTATACATTTTTCTGCCATTCGAATCTTTATGTTTTTTACTTATTCAAATTAGTTTTATACCACTTTACTTGATCATGTTATTAATTTCTTGAACGTCATAATCGAAACACACTTGAATATATATATATAAAATATTCAAAAACAAGTCTTGAACATGGATCCATATTTTAAGTTTATACAAACGGCCTATACCCCATAGGATCAATCTAGTCGATCCTGCAAGTTACCAGAGGAATTGAATAACAATCATAACGCTTATTCGATAGTTTGGAAGACTAGCGGTTGTTTCACCAGAAATCACTGTGAACAGGTGGTTGTGATTGTTTTATAATAGACGATGTACGAGGTGGTTTAGAAACCCGAGTTCTCTTGTTAAAACTTGTTTTGCATTTTAGGGTTGGAGAATCCAGGAATATTGCATCAACAAATTCGTGGTAAGAAGGAGTCTACTTTGTTGTACTGTCAGCTTGTGAAGTTTTCACCTTTTTAGGCGCACCTTTTATTGTTACTGATTACGAAGGGGTTTTCAAATCAGTTGTTTATGGAAAGGCGACTTTTCTCGACTATTCTTTAATATGCAACTTTGTAGCATCACTCACTTTAGAAAACCTATCTATTATGACTTCCACTCTATTAGTTGTTGTGTTCCCCAAATGTCTAACATGATCCATCCAAGCACATACATATTTCAAGAAATTGGAATATTCGACACATAAGTTCCTGAAGTACACCACATTCTCAGTATACACCTCTTCTGTAGCAGAATTAAGAATATCAGTCCATGCACCCATTATTTTCTCAACCACAACACCGGTTTTGACCATGTTTGCGTCTACACCTTTTTTTTTGTGCCAACCATAGGTTTTAGCCGTGCTCTCACATTTTTTTGTTATATGATACCGATAAAGTATTACAGTTGATGAAGGAAACACAATGTCAACCACATTCATAAGGGTGTTATCTCGGTCTGTAATAATGACCTTACGCATATTTTGTGGATCCTTCAACAAAGTCTTTCATATACAACGCCAAGTGGCGTTGTCTTCTTTCTCATTCTAAAACCAAATCAATAAAAATGTTTTATCCGTAGAGGTGACACCAACAATTTCTAGAAGCGGAAACCTATACTTGTTGGTCTTGTACGTCAAATCAATCATAAGAACGGTAAGAAATATGTTGAACAAATTGACATTTTCTAGATGAGTCCAAAATATGTCGTGTATACTTACATTGTCCTCACAAACTCTGTACCTGGAAACGTAGTGGTTATCGTCTAAGCATTTCAATAAATGTTGCATTTCAGGCCTTATACCTCTTTGTGCAATGTGTTATTTATAACGATAATTGTAACTGACTTGATATTTGAAACACATTCCAGTTTATTTCGTTTCAACGGTGAGTAAATGTCTTGGTGCAACTTGATCAACGTCAATTCGAAAATAAATATCTTCTCTAAAGTCTTAGCGGGCATACAATTGGATGCCCATGTATCTTGTCATCAACGCATGATTATGCATACAGAACATGGCATAAAACCGCCATAAATCATCCATCCTACAATAACCGTGCAATTTAAATGGGCACTCGCATTTTCTCTATCTCGTGTCATCATGTTTTATCTTGCGAAGTTTTGGAACATATTTTTCACTTCTCTCGCATATCATCACAACAAATTATTGTCGATTACTGGTCCCATTTTCGAACCTTTCAATCACAATGTGAAACCCAAGTTTGCTAGCTTCTATTCTAACCCATTCAAGCATATTTTGACAAGAGGTGAAACTTTTATCATTTGGAAATTATTGTCCATGATCTATCACAACATTTTTCGGCTTATCGCCTTCATTTACCTTGTCCGGAACCTTTAAGATCGCTTTAACAATATTATCGGGGTGCACCATAACTAAAATGTTCAAAAAAATAGTTCTATTAAAATAGAATCCTGGTTTTGTAACAGACAAAGTTTCGGATACGCACCTCCGAATTATGATAGGTTGACCTCGTAAGTGCATATCTGAAGTGACATTGTTTTCTTCTTCAACAAATTAGCTTAAATTACCTCAAATTGCAGTTTTCTATGTTCACTTTGCTAAACTCAAACACTTGAAACTTGACTTGGAGACGAAAAATCCATTGAAAGTAATAGAAGTTTGCGAGGGTTTTATTTATGGTGTAAGAAAACGTATGAAATAGTTGACCATGCAGCAATTGGAAATGAAAATTTCACATATGCACACCTGAATTCACCTATCAATATGTTTCACAAGTGCATATCCGAAACAACTTCAAAATTTTAAAATCCAACATTTAAATATTAAAATATAAAAAAAAAGATGTCTTCGCATATGCACATTCGAAACATGATGATATGTTAACTTATATGTGCATATGTGAAGGATAATATTGAGTTTTTAAAGGTGAAAATTATCACTATTAGCTAAAAGAGAAATTATAAAAAAAGAAAGAAAAAAAAAAAAGGAGGCTTCATGTTATATATATATATATATATATATATATATATATATATATATATATATATATATATATATATATATATATATATATAAGATTTATTTTATTTGTCTTGTTGTGGCTGCAATGATAGTTAATCTTTAATATATATATATATATATATATATATATATATATATATATAAAGACTTATTTTATTTGTCTTGTTGTGGCTGCAATGAAGCACGAGACAAAAACATCCGAAATCAAATCCCGCGTGTGTGTGAATGGTTCACTTAGTTTTCTTCCCTCTGATGAAGCCACCGTAACGAAATTAATTAAGTTTGATTAAATCATAGCATTAACCAAGTCTCTTAACAGTAACTCAAATTTCAAACCTAAGACTTACTACAAATCATGAAACCAACAACAAATGTAAACAAGAAAACTCTATTTTCATTTTCCCACCGTTTCTTCCAAGACAGAAAAACTCACATATATAAATTCAACACCGTTCACCAACACTCGTTGTAAAAATATGGGTGAAGGTATAGTTGAAAAAGCTCTTAAAAGCTTAGGAAAGGGTTCGATTTAACATCAGATTTCAGACTCAAATTCTGTAAAGGTGAAGAGCGTTTGATTGTTCTCAATGAAAACG
Organism: Vicia sativa; assembly: GCA_021764765.1. NCBI lineage: Eukaryota > Viridiplantae > Streptophyta > Magnoliopsida > Fabales > Fabaceae > Vicia > Vicia sativa. Next base: position 4,938,359 of record CM038795.1, read on the forward strand.
AGAAAAGAGAACTCACAGTGCCGGGTTTTGGATCCATTCAACATGTTTCTGTTGATATCAAATGCGATAAAGGAGATCGCACACGCTATCAATCCGATATCCTTACTTTTACGCAAGTATGTTCGTTGAGTCATTTCATCAAACACCTTGCATTCCTTCTTATTTTACAATTTTTTTATATTAGATCTAGATTTTATGAATAGATTGTAGTAACTAATTTACTTTTTTGGATTTTGGTGTTAGATGTCAGAGTTGTTTAACAGGAAGAGTTCAATTCCAGGGAAAATTCCAAGTGGATACTTTAACAGTGTGTTTGGGTTTGATTATGGTGCATGGGCAAGTGAAGCAGCAAACACAAAGTGTTTAGGTCTTGATGGGTATTTGATAAAATTATTCAATCTTCATGTTGACCCATTTCCTCTTCTTCTTTCTAAGAAAATTGTTCAAGCTGTTCCTTCTTCATGGGATCCTCCTGCACTTGCAAGGTAATAATGTCACTTTCTTCTTCTTCTTTTTAATAATTTTTTTGATTTGAAATTTTAATTGAAAGCATATGGAAATGAATTTGTGTAGAAGATTAATTAATGTAGAGTCAAAAATAGTTTCTAAAAACTATATAAAACATAGTTTACTGGTTCTTCTATGGCATAGTGATTGAGTTTTGCATGTTCTAAAGGATATCTTATATGGTCATCCATTTACTTGTTTTCATACTACGTTTTAGTGTTCCCACTTATTAGTAGTTGACTCTTTCGTGAAGAATTCATTTTTACCGTAATTAGCAACTTACAAGTCATGGAAAATGAAAATTGATGAAGAATCCAATAGGATAGAGTTTTGTTGGTATGTATTTATCATCCATCAATATATTTGGATACTTAAAACAAAAGAACATAGTGGAATATGATACGGAACATATAGTGGAATAAAAATATCATTCTATTATTTGAATAATTCTATTATTTGAATAGATTATGATGAAATACAATCACTTTATCTCAGAAATATAAAAAATAATATAAATAAAAATTAATAGATGTGATAAAATATATCTCATTCGATATCATTTTATTTTATTCTGTTTCATTCTATCTTATTTTATCAACCCAAATATATCCTATACAAATAATTTATATATGAACTAAATTGAAATATAGTATAAAGAAATAATCCATTCAATCACTTTGTGATAAATTAATTGTGTAAATTTTTTTAAACTTATAATACATAACAATTAACTTCATAGAATGTAAGTTGATTAATTAAAACTGTTGTATTTAATAAAATTAGAGTTAAGCTAATTTATAAGTATAAAATAATATAAATAGGATGTATCTAATTAATATATTTATTTATTTTAAATTAAAATTAAAATTTTTTTTTTTTTATTTTTAAAAACAATAAACTAAACATTTAAATTGTTAAATTAATCTATATAAAAAACTATAAACTTAGAAATAAATTATAATTCTACAAAAAACAATTGATAAATATTATAAATATTATATACTTACAAGTTAAAAGTTATAAAATATAAATTTAATAGAAAAAGAAATAAGGGATAAATCAATAACATTAATTTGGTGTTGTAATGTGTTTGTAGAAGCTACCGTTAATTTTAAAATACTTATATGAAATAATAAATATACAAATTGTTTTACATTGTTTATGTATTATTTTTAAACTCTATAATAATTTAAATACATTAATTATTTTATAATTTTGAAAAATAATTATGTTATTAATAGAATGAGAGAGACTATAATATAAAAATTAGATTAGATATAATCAATTCAAATCAATCCCGCGGAACATGCTTAGCCACGTTGATGGCTTTCTTAAAGTTGAAATAAATGCACAATCAACGTCTCAATATAAAAAATTATCTTGATGGGAATATATGTAAATTAGTAGTATACTATTACATCAAAATGGGGCCTCTAGTATTTGATTTTAAATTCATGCTAACATAATATGCTTCTACTAGATTGATTATATTATTGAGTCCTAGTCAACGTGATTACATTATTGCTTGAAGCAATTTGCTTCAAGTGGAGTTCTTAAAATAAGTCACTAGTTGATATAAACCGGCTTGTTAATGCGATGGAATGCTTCCAATTGTGTGTAGGTGATGTAATTTTTTAGGATGCATGATATCGGTTAAGAGTTCTACATTAATTAATAAATTAAATATTTTTTTGATACCTTTAAATATTACCGTTTTTATTTTTAATTCCTCCTTGTCTTTAGCTAACGTTTTTTAAAATAAAAAAAGTCGTTGTTAAAACCAATTAAAACCGTTGACAAAATTCAAAAAGACTAAAAATAAAACTGTAATATTTATAAGAACTAAAAACTTATTTAATCTTTAATTAATATATGGAACTAACATAATTCTTATAATTGGAGTAATCATCACAAACTAATTTTATTTGATTGAGCTAGTTTAACCTCAATTTCTTAATACAAATTAGTTGTTGTATGTTTTTGGGCACATGTCTATAGTTTAGGATAGCTCAATTGACAATTGATTCATGATTCAAGTTCTAGCAGCCATATTTATTTAATCAAAACTATTTCATTTACTTATGTCATATAATTTATTTAAAAATAACATAATGATTTAACACTTATTATAATTATAATTGTGATTTGTTTATTTTATGTTGTATGTGTATATCTCTTTTTCTCTAAATATTACATATAGATTACAAGATTATTCTTGTGTTAGATTATTTTTCCAAATTATTTTGTAATATTATGAAATTTTATAAATTAGTTAAAATTAAAAAATGTAAGTAAGCATATTTTTTAAAAAATCATTGACATTATTAACTAAAATTTTCAATATTTAAAAAATAATTTAATTGATATCTACGAACAATATAAAACAGTTTTACGCTCGATGAATCATGTCATTAAATGTTTATTGAAATTTGATTTTTAATTTAATTATTTATATAATAATATTTATAAATGGCTCTGATGTATTGGCGGTGTAAAAAAATTTACATTAATTGTAATAGTAATTAATCTCCTTAAAAAATAGTGAATAACTAAATAATTATATTATATATATATTTAGTAATTTTTTTACCACCTATATATATTTATTAACTAAAAATAGGTCAAAAACTATCCAGACAATATAATTATATTTAATGTTAAAAATTTAAATTAATATTCACATTTTATAGTTTTAGTAATTATTTAATTTTAAATACTCTAATTTTTTAGATTTTAATTTTTTTAGATTATATAAATTAAAATTTTACACTTGTGACATAATCATACATATTTTTTAAAATCAAATATTAATATGTTTTACATTTTATATCAAATCATTTTTATTTTAAATTTAATTTATAAGGGGAGATAAGGAAAATAAAATTGTTCTAGATCTAAAAATATTGAATATTTTGATATCTTGAAGTTTAATTGAATATAAACATATCTATTATTTGATTATTCAATGTCATATATTTTTTATTTATTTTTAATTAAGTTTAAGTTTTAAATAAATTTAAACTACAATATCTTGGTATCCAACCATATTTCAGGATACATAAACAAATTTCAAAATCATTCTAAAGATGGAACATTAGTATCTTGTCTTTTTTGGGTCAGCTATTATTGACTGCAAAGCATTCCCAAGACTAAAATTTAGGAGAATGATCACTAAAGATACTTGACATGCAATTCATTTGAAATTTTAGGCACTTGTACTGAAAAAAGGAAAGGAAAATTTTGAACCAAAATTCAACTAAAAAGGAAAGAAAAATTAATCATTACATTTGAATATGAAATTCAAACATGATGTAACATGATGAGTGTAGCAAGTAGTAGTAATAATTGCTTTTCAAAATATAGAAATTACACCAGCTTTGAAGCTCCTTAATTGATGTTCTTGAAATATTAACTTTCTTTTATCAGATTCATAGAAAATTTTGGTACTCACATCCTTGTGGGGCTTAGCATTGGAGGCAAAGATTTATTGCTAGTCAAGCAAGATGTGTCTTCCAATTTGGGACCATCAGACCTCAAAAATCACTTGGATGAGCTTGGAGATCAGTTATTTAGTGGCACATGCAATTTCCTTCCCAAAAAGAAAGATCAGAAACACAAGGTGATTATTAATTAAGCTAAAGCTATGCAAATAATGACAACTAATAAGCCATTATAGTTTTCCATAACTAGACTTATTTTGAATAATCACATTGCGACTTATCATAAAATACAGATTCCACCTGCTTTCGATGTATTTGGCCATCAAATCGCTGCCTTCAACGGCACTACATCCGTGTTACGAAAGATGTATGTTAATTTCCTAGCGACGCATGACAGAATCTCACAAGCCTGTTTTTGTGTTCTTGGAAGAGCGCGCAATTTTGCTATCTTTATGAATATTTGAACATTGGGAATTATTATTTCAGGGAATAACAGTGATATGTGCAAAGAGGGGAGGGGATACACAAGTAAGCAGCCATAGTGAATGGCTTCTCACAGTTCCTAACAAACCAGATGCAATTGATTTTAGCTTCATTCCAATCACTTCTCTTCTCAAAGGTGCTCCTGGTAGGGGCTTCCTATCCCATGCTATCAATCTCTATCTTAGATGTAAGTAATTTATCTTACTTTATCATAAATAAGTTCATGCATAAATTTTAGAAAATGGTTAAACATATGATTCTATTAGAATAACCACTAATAACAAAAGAGAAAATCAAAATGCAACTCAGAAAGAATGAACACAATATTTGCTTATTACAGTTCAGCCAAGTGTGTCTATGTCTACGACTACACAGAACATCTATAGTTCTGTCTCATTATTTAAATGTATTAAGATTTTAGTGTTACAAGCCATATATGTAATACTGCGACTATGATATGAGCCATACTCAACCGATTCAAAACTTTGACAAAGTTTTGATTTAGACAATTTTGGGTCAAAAAAGAATCGACAACATGACGTCTATAACACTAACACTTCTAAATCAAGATGTATCTTGTGTCTGACGCGTGTCAGTGTCTGACACCGACGCATGTAATTACGTTTAATTTATTCACCTTTTCAAATTATTACCAACATCGCCGTGTCAGTGTCAGTGTTATGTCTGACACTTCTAAATCAAGATGTATCTGGTGTTTGACAGGTGCCAGTGTCCGACACCGACACATGCAATTACGTTTAATTTATTCATCTTTTCAAATTATTACCAACATAGACATGTCAGTGTCACTGTTATTATGTCTTGTGTCTGTGTTTATATCAATGCTTCGACAAGTTCTTGTAAAATCTAGATAAGCTAATAATGTCAAATTTTCCATACTTCATTGACTTCTAAGCACACAAGATTTAAGCTTTTGGGGTCCCATTCATAATGTTTATAGTTATTCATGAACATGTTCTCAATTCATGGTTGGTGAACTAATGACAAGAAATTAAATTGATATGTAATACAGATAAGCCTCCAATGTCAGATTTGCCCTACTTTCTTGACTATCAAGCACACAAGCTTTGGGCTCCTGTTCACAATGATCTTCCTCTTGGTCCAAGTACAAACATAACCACTGTTTCACCTTTTCTCACACTCAACTTGATGGGTCCCAAACTTTATGTAAACACTGATAAGGTACCTTCATTTCAAACCTTTCCGCATCAGTAACTAGACTTTGATAGATTTCATGTTATTAATTCTTATATGCCAAAGTTTCTCACTCAATCATAATAGGTTACAGTTGGCAAAAGACCAATCACAGGAATGCGCTTGTTTCTCGAAGGCATGATGCAACAGATTAGCCATACATGTAGAACATCTATTAAACACTCCAACAATGCTAAGCAATAAAATAGAGGACACGATAATATGGTCGGAAGAAATAACCGATAACCGATTCTTTGAAGCGATAACCGGGAAGAAATTCTCGCATGTATGTACCGGCCAGTGAAATACAATCCTGACTGGAGCACTGAAAAAAATGTTACATTCATTGTCACAGGAGCACAACTTCATGTGAAGAAACATGACAGAAAGAGTGTCCTTCATTTAAGGTTATTGTTCTCCAAGGTATCAAATTGTTTTGTTGTGAAATCAAATTGGACCCAAGGCTCTTCTAGATTGTCTCAGAAATCTGGAATTTTCTCAGCATTAATAAGCACATCAATTTCTAATAAAGACCAAAAGAAATCAACAGTAGTTATGGATTCAAGTGTGTTTCCAACAGGACCTCCAGTACCTGTGCAAACACAAAAAATGTTGAAATTTGTGGACACGTCACAGTTATGTAAAGGGCCACAAGACATTCCTGGTCATTGGTTGGTTACTGGGGCAAGATTGGTCATGGACAAAGGTAAGATATGTTTGTGGGCTAAGTTCTCTTTGTTAAATACTGGCCTATGAACAAAAAATTTAAACAAAAAGAAAAAGAGGAACTTTAAGTTAAATATTACTAATATGTAAATTTTCACATATAGTGTATACCAAAAAAATTGGATATACCTTTGCATAATTATGTCTAGCTGTATAAAAGAGGTAGTTATAGGATCGTTATTTCTTTTATTGGTTTTGTAAGTAGCTTTCATCAAAATCAAATATTTATAATATTGTATGTATATTTTGTGTAGAGTGATATTTCTAAGTAGTAAGCAGGCTGGTGTTTAGTTTTTGAGTCCTCCTTATCTAGAGTCTAGATTTTCAATAAATATAACAATGGATATAGGGCTTTCTCGTTCGTGGTGCGTGAAATATATACTAAAAGTTTTATGTATTGAATAAAAAATTGGAGATTAAACTATACGTATATAAATAAAATTCTTGATATACCCAGTGTTTTCAGATTTTTAATTAAGATGTAATGTTTAATTCGGTTGTGTAATTCTTCCAAAACTCCGTCATGATCCAAAATAAAAAATCCTAATAGAGATTCGCTTGTGATAAGCCTATCTTATCTATAATCTCTGCATTTGTAATTTTGTATGATATAAACTAAATATAAATAAATATAAATAAATATATAAGAACATACTATTGAAATTTGAAAGCAGATAAATTGTTGATTTGGAAAGTATTTTTAATTACCATCATACTTGACTTTTTTAAAAGCTAATTTTTAATTAATTTCTTTATTCAATATATAAGACAACTAAATTGAATTTATAAAAAATATATATAAATTAAGGTATTTTACGTGTTTAAATGAGAAACTATTTTGTTATAAATTTTGTGATATTATTTATAAGACCTAATAAAATGGGTGTGATATTATTTCATGTGTTTGTAATTTCTTGATGTACTAATGTAAACTACAATAACTTCTACTACGAAATCATGTCTTTGGATTGAAAATGCAGAGCAATATATTAGAGGTTGGACATCGCCTTTATCTAACATCTAGGTCAAATTTGAAAGTATACATTAACAACATATTCATCAAGACCTCC
>CM038795.1:5582762-5674721 GCA_021764765.1 Vicia sativa
TACTCGGGCTTCAAATGTCAGTAGCCAAAGAGTTCACCTTCAAAGATGCTGCAGGGCTATCCATGGGAATGCTTTCAACTTCGGTGAGTTCGCCAACCGACTTCTCAAACAAGCTCGCTGACATACTTACTTTATAGTCAAGCTCATTCGCAACGTGGAAATAACTTCTTCCATTGTAACAATGCCGGTTTTCAACCGATCATGATATTCACCTCCGTGAGCACGCTTACTATGGACGAGGAAGTTCACAATACTCCTAGAATAATACGATTCCCGCGGTTCAATGGAGAATTCTGTGAATGCCTCAAAATGCATTTGAGATAAAACAATTCAGGGAAAGAATTGTTCGAAAGCGCCCAGGATCTTTGCTTAGTTCCTCGCAGAAGAATACTGCTAAATTCAAAGTCCCCGACTTTGAGAAGTATAAAGGAATTCTCGTTCAGCGCCATCTCACGATGTATGCCAGAAAATGTCTACGCATAACGAGGATCATCATTGTTAATTCATTACTTCCGTGATCGCCTCACCGTGCCGATCAAGTGGTACATGGGTTTAGACAAAGACGAATATCCGAACATTCAACGACTTAGGTAAAGCCTTCAGACAAACAATATAAGTTCAACTTCGATATGGTTCCGATAGGATCAACTTCGCCCATGTCTCAAAAGGAAAGAGAGACATTTGGCGAATATGCAGAACGATGGAGGGAAATTGTCGCCCAAATTAACTCCACCATTGGAAGAAAAGAAATGACTAAGGTATTCTTGAATACTCTAGGCTCATTCTACTATGAGCTTAATGATCGCTAAGTGTCCCGCAGATTTCAACGAAAGTAAGCCGGGAATGCGATTAGAAGAGGGTGTTCCGAACTGGTCGATTAACCAAGGAAGCAGGATCTTCTAGTGGGACTAGAAAGGTTGGACCCGCTTTCAAAGGAAAAAGAGCATGATTTAGGAATGGTATCCCGAGGGAAACCACGTAAGAATGTCATCCAACACGATGCGTAGTTGCCATAGCACCCGCATACAACACAACCCTCGAACGCAAGAATTGCTCCAATTTCAACAAAATCAACAACCAATGCCTCGTCAATGTGCTCAATTTAATAACCAAAATCGACGCTTCGGTCACCGTCCGATCCAATCCTGAATGACGACGCAGAATCCTTACTCGCGCTTAGAAAGAAACCTCGATACATACAAGGTTACCACCGTCCTCGAGAAACCGCCTGGTGGTACAAAATCGACGATTCCCGCCTCTTTCCACCAAGGGGCACCTGGCCATGACTCGAACATTGCATAAGATTAAAGGCGTAAGTAGTGTTAGTAAGGACTAATCTTCTTTCCTTCAAGAATACGAGCCCGAACGCAAGCCAATCCTCTTCCTAGTCACAATGATATTCGCAACTGATGCTAAGAAATACGTATGTATACCTTGTCACCGATATAAACTTAATCCGAGGAAACATGGTGCATCTCCACAAGTATAATGCAATGAGCGCTTTTGCTAAGCACGCATTATTCACCTGTAACATTTGCTCCAAGGATATTCAAGGATGTTCCATTACAAGAGCAGATATCCAAAGATTTGTTAGACATCTGATTTACAAATTTATGTAACCGAGATGACCATGACGAATACCGTAGGGGCATTTTCCGCATGACGCTTAGTCTCGTATATCAACTCTAAACCCCGGCAACGCTATCATCCTCGTTTAACATACTGTAGTAATGTGGAGATCGTGACAATGGTTCCAGATTCCAACATCTCCTTTGGTAATTTGGCTCACCGGGTCCCTTGCTCCATACAGCTTCTACCAAAGCAATTCCTTACCAATACAACGCAACCCTAATAGAGGATGGGAAGGAGAAACCTCGCCTACACTTCCAGCCTAACGCCAATATAATGTAAATGGATTTAGTAACGCAAGTGGACGAGTTCACTCCACTAGCACCAAGACCGCCTACAACTCGTTGTTAGATGTAACCCGCCAGTATATCTCACGAGAATCCCGCAACGATTCCCATTGCTAACCTAAGCACAAATATTGGTTCTAATTGATGGAACCAACATCAACTCGTACTTGAAGAGATACTAAACCGATCAAGAAAAGCAGTATCGAGTCGAGATCAATCATGCGTATCTTCAAAGATTTCACACTGCCTTTACTCCTTAACTCCGAAGCTCACCGAGAAGCTTTGATGAGAGTACTAGACCAGTTTATGTGGATCACGATGTGACTAAAGACTAATTCGAGGGATTGTCTCCAACATAGCACCGCAATAACCGAAGTTTCAAAGGATTAAGAACTTCCGAAGAAGGAAAGATCACAACTTGGCCTTGCACATCTCGATGATTTGCTACGATTCCCCGGCCCAATGTGTTGGTGGATACGTTCATCATTAAATGTAATGCCAAAACGGCTTGCTCGTTAGCTTACAAAGGAACGCCAATGAAGTTCAACGATATAATAGTAAGAGCTGATGACAATTGGTCCTCACACCTTCAAAATTACTTTCCAAGTCATGGACGCCCCCGCTGTATATAGTTGTTGTTAGAAGACTTTGATCCATGAAGCAGAGCAAGAACTTCTACTTCCATCGTAAATTAAAATTCACCGCCAATGGAAAGTTGGTTACTATCGCAGAACAAGCTTTGCTTGTAAGCCATCTATCCAGCTTCTTTATCACCGCTTAATGACATTGAAGGGCACATCTTCCGAATGATCCATTAGAAGATGAATCTACTAAAAACAGATCATCCATCTCTTCATATAGAGAAGCGCACAAATGGTGAAAGACGCATAATACTAAGGACGGGGACAAGTTATCAAACCCCGCTAAGAACGAATAAAACCTGACTCGGTTCACACCCGTATTCTCCAAGGAGCAAAAGAGCATGGCTAATTTCCGATCAAGGAAGTATTTCACAGCTGGAGGTTTCCAAACCTCGCTCCGCAAGAAGTCAATGTCGTGAACTATCAAGAAGATGAAGACGATCCATCCGAATCAAGAATGGAGTACTTACTTCAATAATCCCAAATATGTGTCTCAGAGGAATCATATGCAATCGATCAATACGAAGACATGTCCTGCACGACGTGAAAATCCACCACTCCTTATCGAATTTGGGATACCTGGGAGAACCAAGTGGCAAATACGACTATGGTGAAATACATCATACCGAAAGCTCGAAAATCCGGATCAAGATATCCAATTTGCTGGATGGGGTGATGACTGAATACCCTAGTCAACCGTAAGAGGAATACTCATCTTCTCAAACTAATCAACAGATCGAGATCCCAAATGAAGATCTCCGCTTCAACACTGTGGAATCACCAAGCCAAACTCGTTATCACTACATCAATATGATCACCAAGATCAAGAGTACGACCTCGGACGATCTAGAAAGTTGTCGCCGACAATCTAATCTTTTGCACTCGTAAGACCGAAGGAACATCCCGATTCCACACAAAGATCACCAGGAAGTACCTATGCTATATCCTATACTTCCGACCGTTAACCAAGAAGATTGCTTCAGAAGACAAAAGGTGTATTACTGTCTAAATTCTTCAAAGCCTGCCTAGTCAAGAAACCAAGGTTTACTCGAGGGTTAAACCAAGGGAAATTACCATATTATCTCGATATCCACATGCTCGCCACTATTGGAAACTCACGAAGTTAAGACTAATGTTCATAGCTCTAAGTAGTTTATCTTTGCTTTTGTTTTGAACTCGTCACCAAAGTTAAGAGATGTTTTATAGGCTTTAGCTTAAATAATTTCTCTTTGTCTCTTAAGACAAATGAGTTTGTATTAGGTTCTGCTCATATTATGAATCATAAATAAATGCGTTGTTTGTTTCACACTTTGTGTTTATTTTCATTTTACCCTTTTCTCGAAATGATAATCCTAAAAACAAAAAAAAAGATCATAATGAAAAAATTAATCTGCATCCACTTTCACATTAACTTTCAAAAAAAATGATAAGGAGTTAAATAATCAAACATAAATCAAAATTTGCGATTAAACAAATGGACCAATCCATTGAAATCAATAACTCTACGCCTCTCCCAACTTTGAAATCCTCGTGAACTCGCCAAGAGGAAGTCAAGAAGAGACCCTGTATGAGATTTCGAGGTCGCTACACGAGGAAAGAATCATTCAACCTCATGAAGGGTCTTTCGAACCTATTCAAACGGACATGCAATGTCTAGAAAATCTTGAGAGTAGGATACTATTGGACAACGATGGAATCCGACTCAGAACATCGCCAAAAGATGTCACATGCTGAATTACGCAGATAAGATCCATGTGCCATCGATTTACTTCAATGTTCTTTCCTCTCCGTATTGTTTCTCCATGTGGGGTATCGATATGATAGGAATGATTGAAATCAAAGCGCCCAACGGATATCATTTCATTCTAGTAGCTATTGATTACATCACCAATGTCGGTCGAAGTAGCGTTTTACGCCAATGTTATAAGACAAGTGGTTGTGAGGTTCATCAAGAACAACCTCATTTGCCGATATGGAATTCCAAGCAAGATCATTAGGCATAATGGATCTAACTCAACAACAAATGATGAAAGAATTGTGAGGAATTCAAGATCGGCATCATAACTCGCCTCTTACCAATTAAAGATGAACGCACTGCTGAAGCAGCCTAACAATAACATCAAGAAGATCGCCCGTAAAATGGTCATCACTTACCAAGATTGGCACGAATGTCATATTTGCTCGTATGGGTATCGTACTTAAGACGCACTTCAACAGGGCAACCCTTTTCTCTAGTATACGGCATGGAAGCAAAGGTTCTCGTAGAAGTTGAGATCCCACAATGAGAGTTCTCATGGAAACTAGTTATCCGAGGTCGAATGGTGTCAAAATGATATGCACCAACCGAACTTAATTGAAGAAAAACCGCTTTCCGCTGTGTCACTGACAACTCTATCAAAAAGAATGAAGAAAGCTTTCGACAAAAAGGTCCGATTCGTGAATTCGAGAAGGCGACCTCGTGCTTAAAAAAGATTTTGTCTTTTCAACCGATTCTGGGCAATGGACTTTAACTACGGGCCCATACATCGCCGAAGCTTCTTTCCTAAGCATGACTCACAACCATGGATGGCGATGAACTCGTGATCCTCGTGAATGCTGACGCAATCAAAAATACTTTGTCTAAAAACAAAAAGAATAGTTTTAAGTCGAAAACCCAAAAGGGCGGCTTAGGCAAAATGAGCGCCTCGTGGATTGTTGAAACCTCAAAAGGCGATCCAAGCAAAAATTAGAGACAATAAATGTAAATTATCCTAATAGATCGAAAACTTGAAAGGTGATCTAGGTAAAACAAGGATACAAAATGACAAAGTAACCGCAGCTTTCTGATTTTGTCCACATGAAGAATTTTCCATCAACGGATCTTTCAATCAACTCTTTCAAGCAAAGAAGCACTGGAATTCGTAGGTTTTAGGGATAAAAGGGTTATTTGCTTTCAATGTAGCCTTTTCCCAATAAATTATCATTTCCAACTTTGTAAATATCCATGGAATCATGCCTTTGGTCGATTACTATTCTATCAATAAAATTGAGCCTTGTGTTTTTGTTTGTACCTTACTTTGTTCGCTTTTGCAAAATAACGCTTTTATCTGTGAAAATCACTTTTTGAAACTAAAATATTTTAAACGAATTTTACCTCAAAATTTTTGAAACAAAAGCAAAATCCTCTTTGAAACTATGAACACGGAAATAACTTCAATGCTTCTCCATGAGTGTTTTGATTCCTAGTAACGTAACGAAGCCACAGCAGCTTCCTCAATGTAATCATCGTAGGACGGTATTCTTTATCCATAAAAGAATCCCCAACCAAGTTGCCAATGAAATGCCTTTCTAAAGTTTAAAGCATGCAACTGTTCTTCATTAGTTGAACGCCGCACTATTGCCGTAATTTTCACCAAGATTTGTTCGAATCGTGACGCGTCCTTTTCCCAAATATTCCTTAGTGTCTTTGTCAAAGTATTGTTAGTGCATGCATATAATATTCATGACATTCATACATAATAGCATCATTCATTGCATTTTTGCACTTTCAAAATGTTTGCTTCCAAATCACCGTATAAGTCACGCTACTCATGTGAGTACAAGTCTGCCTCAAGAGAATATCTCCAAATGTAAAAGATACTTTTCTTTTCTCCCCAACGGAGTATTCCTAAACTGAAAGGATACGCTTTTCTTTTTCTCAGAGCCCCTGCTTTAGAGAAATACATTTTCTTCTTTCTACCATATTCGCTAGCGTAGATTATCCTCATTGAGCAATGTCTTAATTAATTTCTTTTCTTTCCAGCTCATTCTCGATAGAGCATCGTCTGTTATTCACAAAATAATACACGGCAAAATTCTCAAAAGATTTACCTTGTTATAGTTATCACTACCGATAATTGGTAATATCTTTCGTAATTCATTACCATAAACTATCAAGGTGGTCGATAATTTGGTAATATCATTTCACTTACCTTAAAATATCACACGAAATGATGTAGTAATCTTTGTTTCAAAGCGTAAACAAATGTTCACATATTCGTGAATCATTCTCTCTCCAGCAGACGCCTTCAGCCTTTCCTCATCGTGTCATTTCTTTGATATCATTTGTAAACTTTTGCAATCATTTTGCATCATCCGCATCTTTGGTATCTTAGGTCCAAATTTTACAGATTCTCGATATTTAAGTCTCTTTACACTTGATGAAAACGAAGATATTCATCTTCATCTCTCGTGTTAAAGAAACTTAAATAGGGCATCTGTTATACTCCTAAATTTTGACCTAATATACCACCTTACATTTGCATTGTTGCACAACTAACTCAAACAAGACACCTGTATAGTATCTCTGTGTCAAAATTAGGTTTCATCAAATTTTCATCCGATTCAAGAGATAACCAATTAGGGTTTGAGATTTTTCCATCTCATTTGATCTATCTTGATCAAATCATCACCTTCAATCTTCGTGACATCAAATTTCTCATGTATGAATCGAGGATCACCAATTAGGGTTTTGATCGGGCAAGAGAATTCTCTCTGACTTTTGAGCAGTGGATGACTTTTTTGGATAGAGATTGGTCATCATATCATAGATACAACCTCTTGACCTAATTTCTGGATTCAAATCATCACAGTGTTCATGTAATCTATCAAGCTTAAAAACATCCGATGAAATTTCATCCGCATGTAAAAGTCAAACTTTGACTTTTGGTCAAATTTTTCAAAACAAAACTTTTTCCATCATCAAAATACTTCAAATGATCCATCATGATCATAAAAAATCAAAGAATTTGGAAAAGTCAACAAAAAGTCAAAATTTCTATACTTAGAAATTTTTCTAAGTGTTGAAATTTCTCATTTTTTCCAAACTTCAAGCCATTTTTTCACCTAGTTCCAATTGGAATTTGAAAAAACTCAAAACATGAAAGTTGTAGCTTGTGGAAAGATATTTCAAAATGTCCAAGAACTCTCAAATCCATGGAGTCTAGCTATGTCTTTGAAATTGAAACATAAGGCCTATGACACTTGATTTTCAAAGTCAAACATCAAAATTATAGGTCATTTTGTGTTTCTTCATCTAGAAGCTTTTAACCTTGCCAACTTGATTTTGGAACCGATAAATATCAGCTTGAAGTAATGATTGAGGATAGGATCAAATTGAGGATTGTAACATGGTAAAAAAGGAAGTTTCTTTTCCTTTACAAATGACAATCTTGCCTCTAAGTAATCCATGATTCATCCAAATGCCAATGGACACTTGCCTAACATTTCTAATTTTCTTGCCTATAAAAGGATCACATTTCAAGTTCAAAGCTACACCAAAGCTTCTACAAAACATGCTTTCCTTCCACTTTCTTCCAATCAAGTATCATAGTTCAAATTCCAAATATTGCAATTTCAAATTTAGTAAGAACTATGATATTCTTTTGGTGTCTAATATGTTTTATAATCATTATGCAACTTGTAAAATAAAACTAACACTAACTGTTAAAACCGCCACTTTCTATGCATAAGCTTCCAAAACCGCCATAACAATCAAACTAAGCTTGCTTGATTACTTGGAGTTTGATCATCCACACCTTCCATGAACATCATATAAGTGATCTAAAACAAGAACAACAACCTCGTAATACCATTTACACCAAAATCCAGTTTCTATTTTCATTGATGCAGGTCGACTTGGTTAGAGTTATCCAAGCAATTCCAGCAAGCAACCACTCATACACGATCCATACATACATTGGTGCTCTAAAGATCGAGAAATCACAATTGAAGTACTCTAAAACACATTTCATCTTAGTCACAAGTATGAACCTGAACTTCAACTCCATGATTTGTGCATCAATTGAAAGCTCTGGCCATTCTCTTCTCGACACCTAACAATCATTAACCCTCAAAAAATCCAAGAATCATGAAACATACATCATTTAATTTATTTTTCAGCTTTAGGGTTCTTCGTGTTCTTCAAAAATTAAATCATTCCGGGTTTAAATAAAAAGAGTGCCATCAGATTCTGGCTTAAACGAGCAAGTTTTATGTTTATATCTTGAATTTCATCAACAAATGAAGAATCTATGTTGGATTGAAGATCGGGAAGAAGAAGTAAGCTTCACAAGGCTTTTCTCAATTCAAATATTATTAAATATATTTAATCGAATTCACATATGTTATTGATGTATCAATTTTGAAGTGCTGTTGGCTCACTTTAAGTTTCACGCCTGTTTTGCCTAATGGTCCCGGTTCGAGTAGCCTCTTTGGACCATTTTTTGCCAAACTTTTTAATTTTATCATACTTTTTTTTCAAACTTTGTCTTTTTCAAAACCCAATCAAAACTTCTCATTTTGAGATGATTTTTAAACACTTGTCAATAAATACATCTATTTTGTGATAAAAAATATCTAAAAACTTTCATCCGATTAATTTTAATCAAGCCGAAACGATGTTCTAACACTTTTTCAAACCTCCTTAAAAGGTGAATTTTTCAAGTTTTCGATTCGATTTTTTCAAAACATTTCATAAATCAAATTCACATTTCAAAACATTCTCAAAACCATTTTTAAACTTTTATCAAAAAACTTACATTTTTACCATGATCATCCGATTAAACGATAAAATCGATTTCGCTTTTCTCGAATTTCTCGATCGATCATGGGCCTCTCACGTGTAAGTCCCAAAACATTCTTTTTATGTATATATTTCCTTATATATATTCATTTCTTTATGTACAATTTTCATTCAACACATACATGTATAACTTTTCTTCCGCTTGTTCTTATCTTAGATCGCATACCATTGATATTGAAAGGAGCATTATTCCTCGTGAAATGCTTTCAAATCAATGGGCCTCTATCATGGTGTAAGTCCTATAACATTCTTTTTGTGTATATATATTTCTTTTGTATATTAAGTTTTATCCGTATAACATGTATATTTTTATACTAAGTATGTATATTCTCCGAATGCTTGTTTTCACTCACTTGGTATACTAAACCAACATTCTTTATGTATATATATTTCTTTGTACATAATAAATACTTTTCAAATATAAATAAACTTTTATCTGTATATAAATACATATACTTTTGAAAATACTTTTCATGTATAAAACTTTTATCATTCGCTTCTGCTTATCCTAGACATTAATAAATACCATTGGTATTGAAAGGAGTATTATTCCCTCAGAAACTGCTTCAAATCAATGGGACCACCTTTATGGTGTAAGTCCTAAACCTCCTATGTACATCCATCTTAGTCTGTACATAAAAAACTGCTCGTGTATATTCATTTCTTGTACATAAGCTTCAAACTTGTAAATAATCAAGTTATGCTGCTTTTAAACGCTGCTTTCATGTATACTTGTTTATATTTCAGAAATAAACATCCATGCATTGTTTTATTTCTTCATAAACTCTCGTGAATACATATCACACACACACACTGCTTATATAACTGTTAATTATTAATATAACAATTAGACTAATCAATAGGTTCTACACAGCTTCCTCCGCTTGCTTCATACAAGATATTTTATTCTCCAGTAGTTAGCCTCCATTGGCTTTATACAAGATACATTTCATCTCCCCAACATGGTTAGCCTTTCTTTGGCTTTGTACAAAGAAATCTCTCTTACAGAGTTAGCCTCCGCTTAGGTTTATATAAGACAACACTCGCCGAGTCACCTTCTCTTGGGCTTCGCTCAAAAGAACTCCTCATTGAGTTTAGCCTTCTTGGGCATCATACAATGAAAGAGATAGGAAATCTCTTAATGCCTCCTATTGGGCTTCCAATACAAAGAATCACCTGCTGCTTAAGATAGAAACCCTAAAGGATGGTTTCTCGTGAAATCACTTTCAAAATTCCCTCAGAGAGTAAAATTTCCTGAAATTGCTCTTATTAAGAAAAGGATGATTTCTGAAACTTTCAAGACAAAGCCACCATACCCTATAGCTTCCTCTCGAAGCATAAGGACCATGACCTCGATGACCCTCGGAAAGCCTCCTCTTGGCTAATACAAGGACCCATGGGCTTTTAAAAGCATCCTTAAATCCAATCAATTTCTCCTCAGATTTAGACATCTATCATCTCTATGGAAGAAGTATCTCATCTATCATATCACATATAAAAAAAACTTTTCAAACTTTTCAAACTCTTTTCAAACAATTTTCAAACAAAACATCTCTTAATTGTAAGTGGTAACGCTTGTACACTCAAGCAAAACACCCAATACTTACTGCTAAAAGATTCAATCATCTTTTTCAAACATCTTTCTTAAACATGTAAGTGGTAACGCTTGTACACTCAAGCAAAACACCAGAATTTACGATGAAAGATTTCAATCAATCAAACTTTTCAAAATGTATGTGATGAAATAGATTAGATACATTTTTTCATTAAGATGACATTTGTCTGCTCTTTACTAACATCCGTTGCTTTCCACTAGCATAAGTGGAACTACGATGCTACGACTTTCTCAACATCCTTTGAGAATACGTAGGCACAAGGTCTCATCCTTGCCGAGCAAATTTCTATCTCCTCACCAAACAAACCATAGAACCCGTAGATCCGAGCTACAAATGCTCGATTCCCACTAGGGATATGTATGCAGTAAGATCCACGATCTTTGGTAGCACAATAATAACAAACCTAGAAATCCCATAATCTGTCTTAAAATCCAAAGGAGAAACTTTCCCAATCATAGAAATAGCAATTAAAAACACAAACATATCAAATATATTCATATATAAAGTTGTAGATAACTACATATATTTAGGGTGCTCCATCTATTCCTTTATATACCAACTTTACTCGAATCTTCCTAATGCGTTATGCCTAGTTTGCGCTAGTCACACGCATACCAATATCAATTGAGGGTATTTTTTTCCTTTTCATAATCATTAAATCATCTTTCTTGTGTTGAAAATAATAAAGCTTGATGCTCATGCATCTTTATAAACAAATCAAAAGATTTAAATCGTTACATGTGTAGAATCGAACTCACGCATCCTCTAGCGCCACTTTTAACGCGAATAGAAAATGGCGACTCATTGGGAGTACGTTGAAACTTTGATTTTCAAAAAGAAAATGCGTATTCTCCGAGAGCACCAAGCTTTTTTTTGTTTTCAAAAAGAAAAGAAAGGGATAAGTTTTTCATATTTTGCATATATCGTTTTTCCTTTATTGTGTGTTTCATGATTTCACTTGATGGAAAGAAATCCTAACCGGATTTAAGAAACATTTTTAAGATCTAGGTGGAGGTATTAATACGTGAGCCAATGCTTTGGTTAATATTTCCCAAAGTGGAGGTTGTCTGGGGTATTGTGTTTAGTAAGTAATTGCAAAATGTATTTTCGAGGGAACTTAAGAAGTCGAGTGGATCAGAACACATAAACCATCCCGCCATTAGGATGTAGTGAGATTATTCGGTGTAAGCTTCAGAGTAATTGTCATGCGATACTACGATCAAAGTAGTTTCTTCTTGAAAATATTATTGGACCATCAGTATTCACCAAATCCAATAATGTTTTGAAGGGGAGTGTTGAGCTGATATCAGAACCTGCTTACGATGAATAAGCCCATAGAACATTCACCACGTTGATTCTTATCGTTGGCTTCATGCTCGTGACTTCGAACGCTGACCGTGTGTATAACTACTAACCATGTTTTCGCATTCATGCATTCATTCAAAAAAACAAAAAAACTTCATTTTCTTCCCATTTCCAAAGAATTTAGAGATTTTTCTTTGTAAAATATTTTAGGTTAGAGTGATCGACGCCGAGGAAGATTCACCAAAAGATAGCTTTAGAATTCTCGATGTAGGAAAGTTAAAAGAGTTAGCATCCTTGGTAGAAGATCCTCGATTTCGTAAAACGCTATGGAACTCTTTTAACTCTTTTGAACGCTAACGTTGATGAAGGACTTTCAAAACTTTGCTCAGTTCTACGATCCAAATATCATTGCTTACTTTCGATTATCAGTTGATGCCTACTTTGGAAGAGTATGAGCATATCCTAGGAATCTCAGTATCAAACAAAGTACCTTTCAATGGTTTGGAAGCCATTCCTAAGTCACCAGTCATTGCAACGATGACTCACATTAAGAAATCTGAGATAGACAAAAACCTGACTACCAGAGGAAAACTCTTAGGACTGACTTCAAAGTTCCTAATGGAGAGGGCTCTCAAATTCTCTGAAGCTGGTAGTATGGTAGCCTTTGAAGCTATTTTAGCTTTGCTCCTCTATGGATTGGTGTTGTTTCCCAATGTCCCAAATTTCGTCGATATCAACGCCATAAGGATCTTTCTGATTGGAAATCCCGTTCCCACCCTGCTCGGTGATACGTACGTCTCTATTCATCATAGGAATCGTCAAGGAGATGGAACTATCGGTGCTCGCATGCTTTTTCAAATGGATTACTTCACATTTGCCTAAATCTCCTATTTCCGCGAAAACAAAGACGAGTGGCATTGGTCCGTAAGACTCATGTTCTTACAAACGACGATATCCATTGGTATATCTTCAATGAGATGGAAATCATTGAGAGGAGAATTTGCCAACGCACTCTCATTGGTACGAAAGGGGAATCAACTACAACCCATTTCTAGCAAGACGTCGCCCTGGATACGCAAATTCCGTAAACCTTCCGGTTTACAAGAGAAAGCTACTTTATCATGAAGGAGAGGATTCCCGTGGTTTGAAATCTAAGATGATCAAAGCTTGGCACCACATCCAAGGAAAGAAAAGGGAAAGCAAAGAATTGTGTAGCCATGGAAACCTACACTTTGGTTAGGAAAAGAGCTAAGGAATTTCGAATGCCTTACGCTTATGAGGATCCCATGTTCTCAATCGCTCAAAATCAACAAATTTCCCATGAAGATATGGGAGAATACCAAGAAGCCTGACCAAAATGAAGGAGATTTGATGAAAGAGAAGCTCTTAGAAAGGATAATCTCAAAGACAAACCCCTAGAAAGGAGAAATGAACAGCGATCCCGCTCCCACGAGTTGTCGCAAGCTTAAAGCAGAAAGTCGAACTAAAAGCTCGCTATGGAAAAGAAACTCAAGAGGAAGTCGCATCAAGCCTTCGGATCTTCATCATTTAAGACGTTTAATTAGTTTAATTTAGCTTGTAATTTTATCATTTATATTATCATTTGTGTGAGCAATGCTCCAAAAAACAATTGTTGTAATCTTCTTCCATTAATCAATGAAATTTGTGTTTTTCCATCCAAATATTTGCCAGAAATATCTCTTTTAGCGTAAATTCTTTGGAAATCCTTCTTGAAGCAACTCGATTTTCAAAAATCTTTTCAATTCTCGAAAACTAGTGAAATCGCCACCTAATTTTATTTGTTCTGAAAAGAACGGGGAAATATAGATAAAACCCCAAACAAGCGGATAAGGCGGTCTACGTGACCAAAAAGTGGATCGGAGTCTATGTAAGGGGAAGGTATTAGCACCCCTTACATCCATCGTACTCGATGGGACCCATTTAATTCTACGCATTTGTGTGTGTGTGTGTTTACTAAGTTATGGATACCAAAAGGAAAAGAAATTGTTTCTTATTATTTTGAGTTTGACACGGTTTCAGAACTGTGTGCCTACATATTCCTCGCAATGGGAAAGTCAAAACTCGTAGTTCCTCTAAAAGGCTTTAATTGGTTGTATTGATTTTATCTCGAAAAATCGTAGATTTAGACGTTTGAAATGCTTTGAGCTAGGACTTGTTTTGTTTGTTTGAAAAGCTTAAGTCCTTGCTCGTATTTGAAACGACTATTGCACACTTTTGTCCGAAAAGAGTTTAACGACGCATATGAGCGATAAAAGAGTTTGAGTGAGTTGAATTGTTTTAGGTGGATGAAAAGTACCGAACAACGAGGCTAGCGCCTCACGATTCAAATACTAGAAACCCAAGGAACGTAATGTTCGCCCGAGTCGCCTATCACCCAAAAAGATTTTCTTATGAAAAGAGTGAAGTGAAACAAAGTTCACGTTAGTTAAGAGCCTTTAAACAACGGACTAGCATCCAACGGTTTAAAGATTAGAAGTTCATTTTGCACAAGTATTCAAACAACCTGGTCTAGCAACCAACGACTTAAATACTTGGGTTTTTATTGTGAAAGAGTTTTGAAAATGCACTCGACATTGGATCGAGGTTTGTAAGTTAATTATGAAAGTGTTTTGAAGTTGATACGCGGGGAGATGCAAAATGGAGGAGAAACAATAGGACTAGCATCCTACGATTTTGTGTAAGTGTCAACTTATGGGTGGAAAATGCCGAACAATAGGACTAGCATTCTACGATTCAAATATTAAAAACAAGAGTGAAGTGAAACCAAAAGTTCACATTATTAAGAATCTTTAAACAATTGGGCTAGCATCCAACGACTTAAAGATTCGAAGTTCATTTTTTACAAGTGTTTAAACAATTGGTCTAGCATCCAACGGCTTAAACACTTGAGTTTTCTTTATGAAAGGATTTTGAAAATGCACTCGACGTTGGATCGAGGTTTGGAGCCTTAATTGCGAAAGTAGTCTGATACGCGTTATGAGATGGAGTGGAAGCGGGTTATGGTTAATCAAGTATATGGACTCAATTAACCTCGTGAGGATAGGTGCTCCTATCCCCAACCATGAGACTCTGGTGCATGGAAAATTGGTATAGACCAATGTTGTTTTCGGGTTATGATCGATTAAAGCAAAGAAGGGCTTTAACTATCTCGTGAGGATGGCCATGCCCATCCCCAACCATGAGACCTTTAAGAAATCGCGATGAGCCAATCAAGATGAAATCGAATTGATTTTGATTTTAGTTGTAAAGTAAGTGTACAATGGTGAATAATTAATGAATAAATAAATGCATAAAATACCAAACAATACAATCGAAATTTAAATAATTATTAGAGATGGTTTTTTCTATTTGAGAAAAATCGACTAATAATTCAATCGATAAATCATCAAACAAAACTATCGATCCAATAATTATTTAATACATCGCAACAAAATATTATTTACGAAAAATAATTAATTGAAAGAGAATAAGTTCAAATAGCTCGGAATGCCGTGATTCGGACGGTGTGATGTAAAACCGAGATGATATTCTTGGGCCCAAATAAAGTGCCCAACGAGCCTTCCAAAATCCCGTATGAAGCAATTCATTGATGACGCAGTGTATTATGGACAAATAGAGAAAAGAAAAATGCTAGAATTTTCTACTAAGTAAAAAATCTAACTAACATTATCATTATATATTTTTGAAGTATATATTGAATGGGTTAAACATGGAATAATAGTAATTGTTAATTAAAGAAATATTAAGAATTGTAATAATAATAATAATAATAATAATAATAGTTATAATAAAATAATAATAGTTATAATAAAAATAATAATAGTTATATTATCTAAACAAAATGAAAATGAAAAGGAAAAGACAGAAAATTCCATTTGTTCTCTCACACTCACTCATCGTTTTCGCCATTTCTTCTCAATCTCTCTCTCGCTTCCCGCCGCTCTCGCTGCCTCTCGATCCTCATCGGCGCCTGCTTTCTCTCAAACCTCACCGCCGCCGCCATCCTTCTCTCGCCGTGTTCCGCTTTGTGTTTCTCTCGTCGACTTGCTCTCTTTCCGATTCGCTTGCATGTTGACCGATTTATGTTTGTTCTCGATTTGTTTGATTTCGCTATCTCGAATGTTCTCGGTTTGTTTGATGATTGTTGGAAAGGGAAAATGGATCCCTAGGCTTGAGGAGATTCTGCGATGGCGAGGATGAAGTTACCACGATGCCTTCCGAGCTTACACTTGAAATCTTTTCTGACTCAACTTCTTTCTCTTCTTCTTTCTCAAATCAAGGGTTAGTGTTGTTAGGAAAATGATGAAAGAAAAGGATTAGGTTTTTAGGTCCTGTTTGGGTGGGTTTCTTGTTTCGAATCGATATGTTTTGGCTTGAGTAATAAGAATGTATACTACACCATCTTTGCGGGCTTGTTGAAATAATCATATGTCTCTTTGAACCGATACCTTTTTGGTTTCGTGTGAAAAACGATGATATCCCCGTGATCGAGTGTTTTGTTATGTTTTATAAGAATGTATTTTTCTTTCTCGGTTTTTTGCTTTTGGAACCGATATCGAATGTATCTTCTCCTCCTTTTCCTTATATCCTAATGTATATAACACTTGTATCTTAGCTTCTATGTTGGTTGCTTGTATTATTGGTTTAAAACCATGTTGTCTGCTTCCGAATCATTTGGCCATGTCCGCTTCTTTTCCTTACCTTGTTGCTCGTTTTAATTGCCAATGCCCATGTCAGAAATGATAACTTTCGAGTCCTTAATTGCCCATAATACCGATAACTTTGGCTTTGATTGTCATGGGATTTTTGCCTCGGTTTATGCTTGTTGTCTGCTCATCGATAACCATGCCGTTAACCATGTGGTTGCTTGTGACAATCTTTTTCCTTTTACTGTATTGTAAAGTTGATGCTTTTTCTGAGCTACCCTCCTTTGTGAACCAAAGGTAACTTTGTGATTTGCAAAAGGGAGGTTTTTGGCCAATGATCTGATTTTGCTTGAGGCTTGTTCGATGGCTTGAAGAACGACCAAAACCCTTTAAACCCTCGATTCCATACACGCATCCTAATGATGAGTTTTGAAAAATGTAAAATTTTTGATAATTTCTCGTTTTGTGATTCAATTATGTTTTGCTTGCTAACTTGTGCTCTTTCTTTGTTTCATGTGGCATGGATGATGGAATGGTCGAGCAAAGGATAGGAAACCTTAAAGATCGGATGGCGAGGATGAAGAAAAGCAAGCATGAAGATTTGAAAGTTGTCAAGACTTCAAAGAAACTTAGAATTAGGCGATTCTTGCATTTCATAACAATCTAGGTCAACTCTTGTAATAATATAACAATGGATTTGTAATGACTTTCTATAAAATTTATGCAAATCAAATTCTAAAAACCAATGTATTCAATGTATGTTTCTCCTTGATAAGATTCAAAAAATGGAATGAGAGGTGAAAGTTGAATAAAGTTGGAATATTGGTGTTTGAACAAAACAAAAGAAATCATGTGATTTTGATGAATGAAACCAATTAGGATTATATAAAAAGTTGACCAAGAGAATTTCAAGTTTTAAAACAAAATTCAAGTTCTTTAATCCTTGCCTCTTAGAAAACGAAATGATTACCTCAACTTAAAATGAAGCCACATGAATAAATGTTAATTTCTATCTTGTGGAGAATATAACTTGAAGTTTTACCGCAATTTTCCACGCCTAAAAAACTCTTAACGGAGTATCTTGAACTTGAAATCAAACTTGTGGAAGAAAGTTGAATGATGATAAATGACACTCGAAACTTGAATGAATTTTGATAAAAATCCAAATGAGGTACTTGAAACGGTGAATAATGACGAATTCCAAAAACTAAGAGTTCTAAGAATTTCAACACAACGAGTCTTAGCAATATTCCTCTCGAGTCACCAAACTTTGCATTCCGAGCGATTTTTCAGATTAACTCTCTTGAACCACTTTTGCATTTGGTAAATCAGATTAACACAAACTAAGTTCTTTCAACTTTACAAAGCTTCGAATGAAATTGATTTTTCCGTCGTGTAATATTCGAATGTATTTTGAACCAAAGTTTGAGTTAATTCCGATTGAAACAATGAATTAAGCATGATGGGATGTTCCAAGAATATTTATGGTAAGGAGGGTAAATTTTGGGGTGCGACAGTTGCCCCTATTCAATCATCTTAGACCTGGTAAGTGAGAAAGATTGACAACTTTCAAACGTTCAAGGTGGAAGAGGATTGAATACTAGAGAACCCCGAAAATTTGCCCGACACGGGAAACCAATGCCACGAAAGAAAACAGATAACATATCTTGACTACGGAGCCAAGGAAAACGCTTGAAGAGAAAACTGCAAGCATCAACGAAATGCCTTAACACAATTACTAGGAGATTTTAACAACTCGATAATCTGTAACCCAAATGACTTTGGCAACAATTTTAACGGAAATGCTATGAGAAGAGAAACGAACTTCTCAAGGAAAGAAAACAATCAAAATTGAAAAATTGACAAGACTGAGAACTTAACAAAGAGCTCTCTGATTGACTAAGGAATACCTGGAGACCTTAAACAGATATGAAATGACATGATTGGGAACTTAACAAAGAGTTCCCTGATTGATAGGATTGAGAACTTAACAAAGAGTTCTCTGAAAACTAAGGAATACCTGGAAACCTTAAACAGAATTGAAAATGACATGATTGGGAACTTAACAAAGAGTTCCCTGATTGATAGGATTGAGAACTTAACAAAGAGTTCCCTGATTGACAAGACTGAGAACTTAACAAAGAGTTCTCTGATTGACAAGACCGAGAACTTAACAAAGAGTTCCAAAATTAAGGAATACCGAGACCTTAAATGAAATGGAATGACATGACTGGAACTTAACAAAGAGTTCCCCGATCGACATGATTGAGAACTTAACAAAGAGTCCTCCGAACTAAGGACTACCCGAGACTTACACGTAATTGAAAATGACATGATTGAGAACTTAACAAAGAGTTCTCTCGAATGACATGATTGAGAACTTAACAAAGAGTTCTCTCGATTGATGTGATTGAGAACTTAACAAAGAGTTCTCTCAATAGATGGCTTAGAACAACATCGAATTGTTGGTGCCTAACAAAATCAAGAGCGCACCCAAGAATATACCTTCTGGGATAAACATAATAATATCCAAAGATACCGGCGTGATATAGATGTTTATGAAGTCGGTAAATCTTGTTTCCGACATTTCACGATGAGAGATTCATCAATATGTACGACATGTTGAACAACTTCGATTTGACAAGATCTTCAATTTGTATGCGATAGCTTTACCGCTGATAGAAGAATCGATTCAGCCGAGACTGAAAAGCTTCTAGGGTAATGAGCTTCAATTTGCTGACATTGTATGGACAATGCGTTGCAGCAAGTGGATATATAGATCAACGCCTGAGTTGGTGAAATATCTTTGAGATTTGAATAAACATCCTGCCGGGTGGACATTTATTGTTGAGTAGTTGATGACTTACTGGGGAAATAAACGCACCAGAAGTTTGATGTAATTTTCTGAGAACGGCTCAGGGGAGTATATTGTGGAAGCCACTGCTAATAGTATTTGCTGAGGAGATTCTTGTCTGAAAGAAACCTTTGAAAATACCAAGAATACTGTTGTAGTAATCCTTTCTGAAGGAGATTCACTTGGGGAGTGAAATAAGCTTCGCTGGGGAAACTTCATAAGAAAACCGTGTGGAAAATTACCGGGATTCCTGTTGAATAATTTTGTTGACATTAGAGTCCATCCGAAGAGACAATCGCTTCACTGGGAAGAAATCAATCGAGGCCATCACCAGAAGATCCATACAAGTATACCACTTGTGTTGAGAATAGAGGATAATTATGTCGCCCGAGAACTAATCCTTCAATTTTGATCCTTACGAGGACATCTACTTTCAATTGATAAACTCCAAAACAAATAGTCAAGCTATCGATGAGTATGATATGCATGATATGATATGCATGATATGATTTTTTTTCTAATGCAAATGATGCATGATTTCGATGAGAGAAGGAAGATATCTGGGGAATCCAATTGAACGATCTTGTTGTCATAAGAGTTCACCGGGATGATCGATCGATTCTCCGGGAAGATACTTCATTGGGAGTTGACATTATTGTCGATTGTCTTTCACCCAAGCATTCTCCGCACTCGAGAGAAATAAGTTGTCGTTTAAGAACTTCGCTTTTAATGGTGTACCTCAAAAGAAACTCTATAAAGAAGTTCCGTTTGATACAAGAGTTCGCTTGGGGAAACCCAATCACTCTGGAATAGATTCGATTTGAGAATCATCATCGTTGTAGACCAATTATGGTCGAGCCCTCAAACTTATGATCGGAAGAACTGAATTTGTCATTCAAAATAGCTTTCAAATGATCTACCGAGAAGAATCACTAGCCGATCTTGGAGCAACCCGAGTCCTGGCTGAGGTTTATGAATGAATGTGCTATATGATATGAATGCATGAATGAATGAATGCATGAATATACTGGTTAATGCACTGGCTATCAAACTGAATCCTCGACACCGTTAGTCCGGAGGATAAGAGAACATGGCACAACAAGGTGACTGACCAAGCTCCAACTATTGAATTGTCGCTAGAAGGGCTGCAATGCTAATTCTTGTAGAACGAAGAATAGCAAACTTCTGAGTCGATCAGATAATGATGATTAGAGGCGTGCCTCATGCGCGGGAATGCAGCTGCATTAGATTTTGCACTTAAGAGATATATCGACCTCAGAATCTCAATATGCCTCGGTCTGGTAGACTTTCTAAAAAATCTTTCCCGAAAAAGAGTGCCCAAGATCTCAGATTCGACGCAATACTTTACTGATCATCAGTATTTCAAAGGAACTGGATATTCTGATATGGGAATATCATGCCTCGATAGGAGCTTTGGAAGTGTTTCCGCATCTCAAAATAACCTCCTTAGATTTATCAAATCTTAGAGTGGCAGACTTTGCGCAGATGGACGACATGCCCCAAGATGAACATTGGAGAGACTCCAACGTCTCGAAGTAGTTGCTTCAGATGAATCTTTTCAGCAAGCTTGCTTTAGAATGAGTCTTGAAGGGACTTCTATATCTCGAATATTTTCCTCAGATCGAGTGCATCTGAATAAGGAGCCATGCGAGCATCGGAAGACTGCCCAAAATGAGCTTTAGAGAGACTCCTACGTCTCGAAGTAATTACTTCAGGCTGATTGATTCTTGAACGAACACTTGCTCCCATTAAAAGAACTTCACCATTATGAGGTAACTGCTTCATATCAACAACAAGTGAGCGACTAACTTGGTGGAACAAGAGCTTTTGAAGGCTTCCACGCGTCGAAGTAATTGTCTCAGATTGATTGGAACCGATTGGTTCAAAAGATTGAAGCGAAATGCCCCATCAGAATTTTAGAGAGACTCCCATGTCTCGAGGTGATTGCTTCAAGTTGAATGAAACATGGAACGATGCTGTCCTGTGTTAATCGCTTTTGAGAAAGACCAAATCACCTGCTGATTGCTCTTTAAGGACCTGCCCCTAGATTGGCGGAAATTCGAGGAGCTGAATTTCGATTTGATTGCCCCCAAATTAACAGAATATTGAGAAGGCAACTTGTGATATGCTCAAAGGGGTCCTTAAACGTCCTTCCCCTTGCCACAAAGAGATGATCAAGTCTTTCTTCTTTGGACAAAGTTAAACTCTTCACTGATGTTCATTATGAGAACTTCTTCAATGTCAAACAATTGTTTTACATGTAGAAGAATGTTTGTTGTGACAATTATAATGCAACATTTATGCGTCTTGAAGTTTTGTATGAAAAACATGACTTTTTCGTGAGTGAAACACTTTTGGAGTGCAACACTGAAAATTTTCTTTTTGAAAGATAAGACGAGCATATGATACCAACACAGATGCTTAACACACAGGAGTCAGGTAAACGCGATCTCTTCGTTGGATGCTTTTGAATTAACCCATGCTTCAATTAGGACTTTTGAGGGTTGTAACGTGGTCTGGTTCACGGGTTTTTAGAAAAAAGATTTTTAGGCTCAAAATATTTGGTGCCCACCCATTCTCCATGATGCTCTTCGGTCCTAGGTTCAACTATCCTGATACGAGCACTCATATCTCGAGAGGAGTTATGGTGGTTGAGGAACCAATATGCGGTTTCTTGGACACGACAGCCACTCACATTTTGTCTTTTGGTATTTGACCACATAACTTATTTTTTGTTGAGAATTTGTCTTAGAAAGTGCATTTCAAGATTTTCTTTTCTTTCTCCTTTTCTTAACTTTTGCCTAAGCGACTTATTAATAAGTTCCGACTTAGCGGGTTTTTTTGTCTCTTTCTAATCATCCTTTTTTTTGAACAAGTTGTGGATCCATACACAACCTTTGATTTGTTAAAAGTGATGGTGACTGTCTGAGTCCTTAGTAGATGAAGGGTAACTGTTATGGTGTCGTCATTTGTTGACCTTCCTGATGTGTGAGAGATACCCAACATGGTATCATTTTCCTTTGATGCACACTATTGATAGATGGAGGTCGAATACTGTGGTTTTGACCTTTCTCAACCTTTTGAAGGATAACCATTGTTGTATCCTTTGATGCTTACTCTCTTGATGAGTTCTGAACGCTCGATCAGAATAGCTGAACACTACCCGCCATTGTGGTAAAATGATGAGGGTTTTTTCCAATGTAAAAGAAACTCCTACTTCAAGGCTCAAGGGGGTTAACGATGGTTTATCTCCCTTATAACTCCGGTGTTTGGATTTGAAACAAGGCCTGTACATCATCAGCAAGGTTTTTACTCGAAAGCACACGACTAGAGACCTGGCGTTTTTTAATCATTGTCATCCTCCCCCCAATCTTTGCCTAGGCGAAAGGATTGGTAACGTTGGTATCAAAATGCTCGCAAATCATTTAAAGAGTGATAACGAATGGATTGAGTGATAACGAATGGATTACTTCAAGACAAACATATTCATTGCATTAAGATAAAAATGAACAAGTTTCTACATGCAAACAAAGTTTAAACAGTTAAACAAGATACACATGAAAATGCAGTAATGAAATAACAAGATTGTCATTGTTGAGGAGACTTGAGCTCTGTCTTGACTTGTTGATCCGTATGACTTTCAGAGTCTTGGCATTCACTTGAGTATAGGGCTACCATTCACAAATGTAATCCTCCTTGAATAGTCAAGTACTTCGTCGATCACCGTTGAACTTTGGCTTTGTAAGGATTGCAATCCTCCGCTGAGTGCCCCACCGCATCAAAGATGGTATCCACATCGCATTATGATCATAACCAAGCGGGAAAAATTTTGGTGGGTTAAGAAATTTGGGAACCACCAACGAACTTTGAACCAGATGTGGCAGGAGTTGATTGTAGGTAACTGGAATTGGATCAAGAGGAGCATTCCTTCTTTCCAAATTATTTCGAGGCACAGTCTGATTTTGAGAGTTCTGACTCTGAAGTTGAGGAAGATCAAACAAAAGTTGTTGATGCAAAGACTCGAAAGACGGTAATGGAGGATAATGAGTTGGTGTTGCAACCGACTTCCCTTTGCTAGAACTTGAGATATCTTTGCTGAAGGTTACCACCTCCTCGGAAGTGAACATCTGGTCTACTTCACCACTACTTTTCAAAGTCTCAACTTCCTTTTGGCAAGCAATTGTCCCAATGAATTTTGGAAGTTCCCCAAAATTGCCATGATTAGACCTTGCAAGCAAGATGTCTACGCTCGATCCATTCTGTTTGAAAAACAGAATCTTATCATCAATTAGCTCTTGAACTGTGCATTTGAAGGCCGAATTCTCCGCGTGTCCTACAGAGTCGATGAAAAGCACATTTAGCTTTTCATCAAACCAAGCTTTAGCAACCCCGGTATCGCTTCAACCCTTGGTATCACCACACCGCCTCGAATCAAGCAAGGCAATAGTTGAGAATATGATATCGGATTGGCTGAATATCCCGTTGAGCATATCGGCGATAATACGGATTAATACGCTGATTTGAATCCTTCTTCTTTGATCGGGGAGCAAGCAATTGCTGTTGCCGAGGAATCCTTGAAGGTGAAGGCCGAGGATGATACTCAGTAGGAGAACTTCAAACTGGAGAGTTCGCCACATGTGGATGCCCTTGACTCATGGAGACATCAGATGATAGAGCAGCAACCAAACTTGCGGAGATTGGTGCGGTGTTGCATTCTCTTTTCAACACAACTTGCAAGAGATCCATGACCAGATTCATCTGACTCTTCAAGTGCTTAACTTCGGCCTTCAAAGTTCCTGACCACGCTGAAGCTCGTCTATAGTCCTCTGAGACATCTTTGGAGTTTTGAACGTGCGTCGAGTAGACAGTTTGATATTTCTGGACAGAAGAAATGAAATGAGCTTTCTGATGAAGATGAAATGCATGCATTAAAGAATGTAATGTAATGTCATGGTAATGCATGTAAGAACGCACTGTAATCTAGTAGTAACGCATGTGAGAATGCGATGTAATGGTAATGCAAATAAGAATGCAACATGACGATAATACATATAAGAATGCCATATGATGGTGATGCATGTAAGAATGCAACGATGGTAATGCATGTAAGAATGCACTGATGGTAATGCATGTAAGAATGCAACGTAATAGTAATGCATGTAAGAATGCAACGATGGTAATGCATGTAAGAATGCAACATGGTAATGCATGTAAGAATGCAATGTTAGTAATGCATGTAAGAATGCAATGTTAATGCATGTAAGAATGCAATGTGATGCGATACATATCGATGTTATGCGCAAAATCACATGTAAAGTTAAATAGCACAAGGGTTAAAAAGGACGGTCGGACATGGTTTCGACGTCTACCCACAATTCTCCAAACAAGGTTGGTTCTAGTGTTTTTGCTAAATGCTTCTTTGAGACAGATCCCTTTTAAAATAATACCGCCATGACGATAATATTTTCAAAAGTATACTCCAAGAAACGGCTCTTAACGGGATACTCAAAAATCCTTTGAGCGGTCAGCTTGTTTTGGACATCCTAATACTTAGAGTTATAGGCCCTTTGTCCAAGAATTATCATCCCGCACTATTGTACGGTGCAATAACTCCCTTAAAAAGACCAACTCTAAGTTGTGGTCTTCACGTCGATCCAAGGAACACGGATGTCCAATGGACCTAAGCTACTCAACCACTCTAAACTTATGTTCCCTAGAAGCCTGGGTATTGGGCTTATCTATGAACCATAACCAACAAATGCCCCAATATCAAAATACATCAACAGGATATAAAGAAATAATAGGCAATGAATAGTAAACACACGTTAAGAATTAAATTAGGTTGACTCGCTTAAAAATTCTCCCAAAGGAGTCGCTAACTGAAGCGACTCGATTTTCAAAAATCTTTTCAATTCTCGAAAACTAGTGAAATCGCCACCTAATTTTATTTGTTCTGAAAAGAACGGGGAAATATAGATAAAACCCCAAACAAGCGGATAAGGCGGTCTACGTGACCAAAAAGTGGATCGAGTCGGTTGTGGGAAGGTATTAGCACTTTACATCCATCGACTCGATGGGACCCATTTAATTCTACGATGTGTGTGTGTTTACTAAGTTATGGATACCAAAAGGAAAAGAAATTGTTTCTTATTATTTTGAGTTTGACACGTTTCGTAACTGTGCCTACATATTCCTCGCAATGGGAAAGTCAAAACTCGTAGTTCCTCTTAAAAAGGCTTTAATTGGTTGTATTGATTTTATCTCAAAATCGTGGTTTAGACGTTTCAAATGCTTCGAGCTAGGACTTGTTTTGTTTGTTTGAAAAGCTTAAGTCCTTGCTCGTATTTGAAACGACTATTGCACACTCTTTGTCCGAAAAGAGTTTAACGATCGCATATGAGCGATAAAAGAGTTTGAGTGAGTTGAATTGTTTTTAGGTGGATGAAAAGTATCGAACAACGAGGCTAGCGCCTCGATTCAAATACTAGAAACCCAAGGAACGAATGTTCGCCCGAGTCGCCTATCACCCAAAAAGATTTTCTTATGAAAAGAGTGAAGTGAAACAAAGTTCACAAGTTAAGAGCCTTTAAACAATCGGACTAGCATCCAACGGTTTAAAGATTAGAAGTTCATTTTGCACAAGTATTCAAACAACTGGTCTAGCAACCAACGACTTAAATACTTGGGTTTTATTGTGAAAGAGTTTTGAAAATGCACTCGACATTGGATCGAGGTTTGTGTTAATTATGAAAGTGTTTTGAAGTTGATACGGGAGATGCAAATGGAGGAGAAACAATAGGACTAGCATCCTACGATTTTGTGTAAGTGTCAACTTATGGGTGGAAAATGCCGAACAATAGAACTAGCATCCTACGATTCAAATATTAAAACAAGAGTGAAGTGAAACCAAAAGTTCACATTATTAAGAATCTTTAAACAATTGGGCTAGCATCCAACGACTTAAAGATTCGAAGTTCATTTTTTACAAGTGTTTAAACAATTGGTCTAGCATCCAACGGCTTAAACACTTGAGTTTTCTTTATGAAAGGATTTTGAAAATGCACTCGACGTTGGATCGAGGTTTGGAGCCTTAATTGCAAAAGTAGTCTGATACGCGTTATGAGATGGAGTGGAAGCGGGTTATGGTTAATCAAGTATATGGACTCAATTAACCTCGTGAGGATAGGTGCTCCTATCCCCAACCATGAGACCCTGGTGCATGGAAAATTGGTATAGACCAATGTTGTTTTCGGGTTATGATCGATTAAAGCAGCAAGGGCTTTAACCAATCTCGTGAGGATGGCCATGCCCATCCCCAACCATGAGACCCTTTAAGAAATCGGCGTATGAGCCAATCAAGATGAAATCGAATTGATTTTGATTTTAGTTGTGTGCGAAGTGCACAATGGTGAATAATTGCTGAATGAATAAATAAACAGACAAAATACCAAACAATACAATCGGAAATTTAAATAATTATTAGAGATGGTTTTTTCTATTTGATGAAAAATCGACTAATAATTCAATTGTTAAATCATCAAACAAAAACTATCAGATCCAATAATTATTTAATACATCGCAACAAAATATTATTTACGACAGAATAATTAATTGAAAGAGAATAAGTTCAGAAATAGCCTGGAATGCCGTGATTCTGGACGGTGTGGACAGAAAACTAGAGACAGATATTCTTGGTCCCAAATAAAGTGCCCAACGAGCCTTCCAAAAATCCCGTATGAAGCGCAATTCATTGATGACGCAGGTGTATTGCGGACAAATAGAGAAAAAGAAAAAATGCTAGAATTTTCTACTAAGTAAAAAAATCTAACTAACATTATCATTATATATTTTTTGAAGTATACCATATATTGAATGGGTTAAACATGGGAATAATAGTAATTGTTAATTAAAGAAATATTAAGAATTGGTAATAATAATAATAATAATAATAATAATAGTTATAATAAAAATAATAATAGTTATAATAAAAATAATAATAGTTATATTATCTAAACAAAATGAAAATGAAAAGGAAAAAGATAAAATTCCATTTGTTCTCTCACACTCACTCTCATCGCTTTGCCATTTCTTCTTCTCAATCTCTCGCCTCCCGCTCTCTCGCTGCCTCTCGATCCTCATCGGCGCCGCTTTCTCTCTCAAACCTCACCTCTTCCGCCGCCATCCTCTCTCGCCGTGTTCCGCTTGTGTTTCTTCTCTCGCCACGACTTGCCTCTTTCCGATTCGCTTGCATGTTGACCGATTTATGTTTGTTCTGATTTGTTTGATTTCGTTATCTGAATGTTCTCGGTTTGTTTGATGATTGTTGAAAGGGGAAAATGGAACCCTAGGCTTGAGGAGATTCCCGATGGCGAGGATGAAGCACCACGATGCCTTCTCGAGCTTACACGGTGAAATCTTTTCTCGACAACTTTTCCTCTTCTTCTTTCTCAAACTCAAGGGTTAGTGTTGTTAGGAAAATGATGAAAGAAAAGGATTAGGGTTTTAGGTCCTGTTTGGGTGGGTTTCTTGTTTCGAACTGATATGTTTTGGCTTGAGTAATAAGAACAGATACTATACCATCTTTGCTGGCTTGTTGAAATAATCATATGTCTCTCTTTGAACTGATACCTTTTTGGTTTCGTGAAAAACGATGATATCCCCTCGTGATTGAGTGTTTTGGTTATGTTTTATAAGAATGTATTTTT
This sequence comes from Vicia sativa, assembly GCA_021764765.1. Lineage (NCBI taxonomy): Eukaryota > Viridiplantae > Streptophyta > Magnoliopsida > Fabales > Fabaceae > Vicia > Vicia sativa. The sequence goes on from CM038795.1 coordinate 5,611,089, forward strand.
CTTTCTCGTTTTTTTGCTTTTGGAACCGAGTATCTAATGTATCTTCTCCTCCTTTTCCTTATATCCTAATGATATAACACTTGTATCTTAGCTTCTATGTTGGTTGCTTGTATTATTGGTTTAAAACCATGTTGTCTCGCTCAATCATTTGGCCATGTCAGATGCTCTTTCCTTACCTTGTTGCTCGCTTTAATTGCCAATGCCCATGTCAGAAATGATAACTTTCTCGAGTCCTTAATTGCCCATACCGCCGATAACTTTGAATTTGATTGTGCCTGTTGGGATTTTTGCCTCGGTTTATGCTTGTTGTCTCTGCCTATCGATAACCATGTCATAACCATGTGGTTGCTTGTGACAATCTTTTTCCTTTTACTGTATTGTAACAGTGATGCTTTTTCTGAGTTACCCCTCCCTTTTGTGAACCAAAGGTAACTTTGTGATTTGCAAAAGGGAGGTTTTTTGGCCAATGACTGCATTTTGCTTGAGGCTTGTTCGATGGCTTGAAGAACGATCAAAACCCTTTAAACCCGATTCCACACACGCACCTAATGATGAGTTTTGAAAAACAGAAAAATTCTTTTGATAATTTCTCGTTTTTGTGATTCAATTATGTTTTGCTTGCTAACTTGTGCTCTTTCTTTGTTTCATGTGGCATGGATGATGGAATGGTCGAGCAAAGGATAGGAAACCTTAAAGATCGGATGGCGAGGGATGAAGAAAAAGCAAGCATGAAGATTTGAAAGTTGTCAAGACTTCAAAGAAACTTAGAATTAGGCGATTCTTGCATTTCATAACAATCTAGGTCAACTCTTGTAATAATATAACAATGGATTTGTAATGACTTTCTATAAAATTTATGCAAATCAAATTCTAAAACCAATGTATTCAATGTATGTTTCCCTCCTTGATAAGATTCAAAAAAAATGGAATGAGAGTGTGAAAGTTGAATAAAGTTGGAATATTGGTGTTTTGAACAAAACAAAAGAAATCATGTGATTTTGATGAATGAAACCAATTAGGATTATATAAAAAAAAAGTTGACCAAGAGAATTTCAAGTTTTAAAACAAAAATTCAAGTTCTTTAATCCTTGCCTCTTAGAAAACGAAATTATTACCTCAACTTAAAAATGAAGCCACATGAATAAATGTTAATTTCTATCTTGTGGAGAATATAACTTGAAGTTTTACCGCAATTTTCCACGCCTAAAAAACTCTTAACGGAGTATCTTGAACTTGAAATCAAACTTGTGGAAGAAAGTTGAATGATGATAAATGACACTAAACTTGAATGAATTTTGATAAAATCCAAATGAGGTACTTGAAACGGTGAATAATGACGAATTCCAAAACTAAGAGTTCTAAGAATTTCAACACAACGAGTCTTAGCAATATTCCTCTTGAGTCACCAAACTTTGCATTCCAGCAGATTTTTCGCATTAACTCTCTTGAACCACTTTTGCATTTGGTAAATTCAGATTAACACAAACTAAGTTCTTTCAACTTTACAAAGCTTCGAATGAAATTGATTTTTCCGTCGTGTAATATTCGAATGTATTTTGAACCAAAGTTTGAGTTAATTCCGATTGAAACAATGAATTAAGCATGATGGGATGTTCCAAGAATATTTATGGTAAGGAGGGTAAATTTTGGGGTGCGACAGTTGCCCCTATTCAATCATCTTAGACCTGGTAAGTGAGAAAGATTGACAACTTTCAAACGTTCAAGGTGGAAGAGGATTGAATACTAGAGAACCCCGAAAATTTGCCCGACACGGGAAACCAATGCCACGAAAGAAAACAGATAACATATCTTGACTACGGAGCCAAGGAAAACGCTTGAAGAGAAAACTTGCTAAGCATCAACGAAATGCCTTAACACAATTACTAGGAGATTTTAACAACACTGGGGATAACTGTGTAACCCAAATGACTTTGGCAACAATTTTAACAGAAATTCTATGAGAAGAGAAACGAACTTCTCAAGCGGAAAGAAAAACAATCAAAATTGAAAAATTGACAAGATTGAGAACTTAACAAAGAGCTCTCTGATTGACTAAGGAATACCTGGAGACCTTAAACAGATATGAAATGACATGATTGGGAACTTAACAAAGAGTTCCTCGATTGATGTGATTGAGAACTTAACAAAGAGTTCTCAAAACTAAGGAATACCGAAACCTTAAATGTAATTGAAAATGACATGATTGGGAACTTAACAAAGAGTTCCCTGATTGACAGGATTGAGAACTTAACAAAGAATTCCCTGATTGACAAGACTGAGAACTTAACAAAGAGTTCTCTGATTGACAAGACTGAGAACTTAACAAAGAGTTCTCTGAAAATTAAGGAATACCTGGAGACCTTAAACAGAAATGGAATGACATGACTGGGAACTTAACAAAGAGTTCCCTGATTGACATGATTGAGAACTTAACAAAGAGTCCTCTGAACTAAGGACTACCTGGAGACCTTACGCAGAATTGAAAAATGACATGATTGAGAACTTAACAAAGAGTTCTCTGAATGACATGATTGAGAACTTAACAAAGAGTTCTCTGATTGACAGGATTGAGAACTTAACAAAGAGTTCTCTGAATTGATGGCTTAGAACAACATCGGAATTGTTGGTGCACGAACAAAATCAGTAGCGCACCCAAGAATACAATTCTCTGGGGATAAACATAATAATATCCAGCACACCGGTGTGATATAGATGTTTATGAAGTCGGTAAATCTTGTTTCCGACATTTCTGCTGATGAGAGATCTTACTGAACATGTACGGACATGTTGAACAACTTCTGATTTGACAAGATCTTCAATTTGTATGCAGATAGCTTTACCGTTGATAGAAGAATCAGATTCAGCGCCTGAGACTGAAAAGCTTCTAGGGTAATGAGCTTCAATTTGCTGACATTGTATGGACAATGCGTTGCAGCAAGTGGATATATAGATCAACGCCTGAGTTGGTGAAATATCTTTGAGATTTGAATAAACATCCTGCCGGGTGAACATTTATTGTTGAGTAATTGATGACTTACTGGGGAAATAAACGCACCAGAAGTTTGATGTAATTTTCTGAGAACGGCTCAGGGGAGTATATTGTGGAAGCCACTGCTAATAGTATTTGCTGAGGAGATTCTTGTCTGAAAGAAACCTTTGAAAATACCAAGAATACCGCTGTAGTAATCCTTTTCAAGGAGATTCACTGGGAGGAAATAAGCTTCACTGGGAAACTTCATAAGAAAACCGTGGAAAATTCACGGATTCCTTGTTGAATAATTTTGTTGACATTAGAGTCCATCCGAAAGAGACAATCGTCATTGGGAAGAAATCTCAATCGAGGCCATCACCAGAAGATCCATACAAGTATACCACTTGTGTTTCGAGAATAGAGGATAATTATGTCGTCTGAGAACTAATCCTTCAATTTTGATCCTTACGAGGACATCTACGGTTTCAGTTGATAAACCTGCAAAACAAATAGCCGAAGCTACTGCATGAGTATGATATGCATGATATGATATGCATGATATGATTTTTTTTCTAATGCAAATGATGCATGATTTCGATCGTTGAGAGAAGGAAGATATCATGGGAATCCAATTGAACGATCTTGTTGTCATAAGAGTTCACTGGGGATGATCGATCGATTCTCTGGGGAAGATACTTCATTGGGGAGTTGACATTATTGTCGATTGTCTTTCACCCAAGCATTCTCCTGGCACTGGGGAGAGAAATAAGTTGTCGTTTAAGAACAGTCTTCTGCTTTTAATGGTGTACCTCAAAAGAAACTCTATAAAGAAGTTCCGTTTGATACAAGAGTTCGCTTGGGGAAACCCAATCACTCTGGAATAGATTCGATTTGAGAATCATCATTGTTGTAGACCAATTATGGTCGAGCCCTCAAACTTGTGATCGGAAGAACTAAATTTGTCATTCAAAATAGCCTTCAAATTATGATTCGGCTGAGAAGAATCACTAGCCGATCTTGGAGCAACCCGAGTCCTGGCTGAGGTTTATGAATGAATGTGCTATATGATATGAATGCATGAATGAATGAATGCATGAATATACCGTTAATGCACCGTTATCAAACCAATCCTCGACACCGTTAGTCCGGAGGATAAGAGAACATGGCACAACAAGGTGATTGACCAAGCTCCAACTATTGAATTGTCGCTAGAAGGGCTGCAATGCTAATTCTTGTAGAACGAAGAATAGCAAACTTCTGAGTCGATCAGATAATGATGATTAGAGGCGTGCCCCATGCGCGGGAATGCAGCTGCATTAGATTTTGCACTTAAGAGATATATCGACCTCAGAATCTCAATATGCCTCGGTCTGGTAGACTTTCTAAAAAATCTTTCCCGAAAAAGAGTGCCCCGGCATCCTGTATTCTGACGCAATACTTTACTGATCATCAGTATTTCAAAGGAACTGGATATTCTGATATGGGAATATCATGCCTCGATAGGAGCTTTGGAAGTGTTTCCGCATCTCAAAATAACCTCCTTAGATTTATCAAATCTTAGAGTGGCAGACTTTGCGCAGATGGACGACATGCCCCAAGATGAACATTGGAGAGACTCCAACGTCTCGAAGTAGTTGCTTCAGATGAATCTTTTCAGCAAGCTTGCTTTAGAATGAGTCTTGAAGGGACTTCTATATCTCGAATATTTTCCTCAGATCGAGTGCATCTGAATAAGGAGCCATGCGAGCATCGGGAAGACTTGCCCCAAAATGAGCTTTAGAGAGACTCCTACGTCTCGAAGTAATTACTTCAGGCTGATTGATTCTTGAACGAACACTTGCTCCCATTAAAAGAACTTCACCATTATGAGGTAACTGCTTCATATCAACAACAAGTGAGCGACTAACTTGGTGGAACAAGAGCTTTGAAGGCTTCCACGTCAAGTAATTGTCTCGATTGATTGGAACCGATTGGTTCAAAAGATTGAAGCGAAATGCCCCATCAGAAATTTTTAGAGAGACTCCCATGTCTCGAGGTGATTGCTTCAAGTTGAATGAAACATGGAACGACAGTTGTCCTGTGTTAATCGCTTTTGAGAAAGACCAAATCACCCGATTGCTCTTAAGGACCTGCCTAGATTACGGAAATTGAGGAGTGAATTTCGATTTGATTGCCCCCAAATTAATGTAATATTGAGAAGGCAACTTGTGATATGCTCAAAGGGTCCTTAACGTCCTTCCCTTGCCACAAAGAGATGATCAAGTCTTTCTTCTTGGACAAAGTTAAAATCTTTACCGATGTTCATTATGAGAACCTTCAATGTCAAACAATTGTTTTACATGTAGAAGAATGTTTGTTGTGACAATTATAATGCAACATTTATGCGCCTTGAAGTTTTGTATGAAAACATGACTTTTTCGTGAGTGAAACACTTTTGGAGTGCAACACCGAAAATTTTGTTTTGAAAGATAAGACGAAGCATATGATACCAACACAGATGCTTAACACACACTGTAGGAGTCAGGTAAACGCGATCTCTTCGTTGGATGCTTTTGAATTAACCCATGCTTCAATTAGGACTTGTGAGGGTTGTAACGTGGTCCGTTCACGGGTTTTTAGAAAAAAGATTTTTAGGCTCAAAATATTTGGTGCCCACCCATTCTCCATGATGCTCTTCGGTCCTAGGTTCAACTATCCTGATACGAGCACTCATATCTCGAGAGGAGTTATGGTGGTTGAGGAACCAATATGCGGTTTCTTGGACACGACAGCCACTCACATTTTGTCTTTTGGTATTTGACCACACAACTTGTTTTTTGTTGAGAATTTGTCTTAGAAAGTGCATTTCAAGATTTTCTTTTCTTTCTCCTTTTCCTAACTTTTGCCTAAGCGACTTATTAATAAGTTCCGACTTAGCGGGTTTTTTTGTCTCTTTCTAATCATCCTTTTTTTTGAACAAGTTGTGGATCCATACACAACCTTTGATTTGTTAAAAGTGATGGTGACTGTCTGAGTCCTTGGTAGATGAAGGGTAACTGTTATGGTGTCGTCATTTGTTGACCTTCCTGATGTGTGAGAGATACCCAACATGGTATCATTTTCCTTTGATGCACACTATTGATAGATGGAGGTCGAATATCGTGGTTTTGACCTTCTCAACCTTTGAAGGATAACCATTGTTGTATCCTTTGATGCTTACTCTTGATGAGTTCTCAACGCCGATCGTAATAAATAACACTACCCGCCATTGTGGTAAAATGATGAGGGTTTTTTCTAATGTAAAAGAAACTCCTACTTCAAGGCTCAAGGGGTTAACGATGGTTTATCTCCTTATAACTCCGTGTTTGGATTTGAAACAAGGCCTGTACATCATCGCAAGGTTTTTACCGAAAGCACGACTAGAGACTCGCGCTTTTAATCATTGTCATCCTCCCCCAATCTTTGCCTAGGCGAAAGGATTGGTAACGCTGGTATCAAAATGCTCGCAAATCATTTAAAGAGTGATAACGAATGGATTGAGTGATAACGAATGGATTACTTCAAGACAAACATATTCATTGCATTAAGATAAAAACGAACAAGTTTCTACATGCAAACAAAGTTTAAACAGTTAAACAAGATACACATGAAAATGCAGTAAAGAAATAACAAGATTGTCATTGTTGAGGAGACTTGAGCTCCTTGACTTGTTGATCCGTATGACTTTCAGTAGTCTTGGCATTCACTTGAGTATAGGGCTGCCATTCACAAACAGAATCCCTCCTTGAATAGTCAAGTACTTCTGGTCGATCAACTGTTGAACTTTGGCTTTGTAAGGATTGCAATCCTCTGTTGAGTGCCCACCGCATAAAGATGGTATCCACATCGCATTATGATCATAACCAAGCCGGAAAAATTTGGTGGGTTAAGAAATTTGGGAACCACCAACGAACTTTGAACCGATGTAGGTGAGTTGATTGTAGGTAATCTGAATTGGATCAAGAGGAGCATTCCTTCTTTCCAAATTATTTCGAGGCACACCGATTTTGAGAGTTCGACTAAGTTGAGGAAGATCAAACAAAAGTTGTTGATGGAAAGACTCAAAGACGGTAATGGAGGATAATGAGTTGGTGTTGCAACCGACTTCCCTTTGCTAGAACTTGAGATATCTTTGTCAAGGTTACCACCTCCCAAGTGAACATCCGTCTACTTCACCACTACTTTTCAAAGTCTCAACTTCCTTTGGCAAGTTAATTGTCCCAATGAATTTTGGAAGTTCCCAAAATTGCCATGATTAGACCTTGCAAGCAAGATGTTCACGCCGATCCATTCTGCTTGAAAATGTAATCTTATCATCAATTAGCTCTTGAATCGCATTTGAAGGCCGAACAATTCTCGCCAGGTCCTACAGAGTCAGATGAAAAGCACATTTAGCTTTCATCAAACCAAGCTTTAGCAACCCCCGGTATCGCTTCAACTCCCTTGGTATCACCACACCGCCCGAATCAAGCAAGGCAATAGTGAGAATATGATATCGGATGGTGAATATCCCGCTGAGCATATCGCGATAATGCGATTAATACGATTTGAATCCTTCTTCTTCGATCGGGAGCAAGCAATTGCTGCCGAGGAATCCTCAAGGTGAAGGCCGAGGATGATACTCAAGAGGAGAATTTCGAACCGAGAGTTCGCCACATGTGGATGCCCTTGACTCATGGAGACATCGATGATAGAGCAAAGAACCAAACTTGGAGATTGGTGCGGTGTTGCATTCTTTTCAACACAACTTGCAAGAGATCCATGACCGATTCATCCGACTCTTCAAGTGCTTAACTTCGCCTTCAAAGTTCCCACCACGTCAAGCTCGTCTATAGTCCTCTGAGACATCTTTGGAGTTTTGAACGTGTGTCGAGTAGACAGTTTGATATTTCTGGACAGAAGAAATGAAATGAGCTTTCTGATGAAGATGAAATGCATGCATTAAAGAATGTAATGTAATGTCATGGTAATGCATGTAAGAACGCACTGTAATCTAGTAGTAACGCATGTGAGAATGCGATGTAATGGTAATGCAAATAAGAATGCAACATGACGATAATACATATAAGAATGCCATATGATGGTGATGCATGTAAGAATGCAACGATGGTAATGCATGTAAGAATGCACTGATGGTAATGCATGTAAGAATGCAACGTAATAGTAATGCATGTAAGAATGCAACGATGGTAATGCATGTAAGAATGCAACATGGTAATGCATGTAAGAATGCAACATGGTAATGCATGTAAGAATGCAATGTTAATGCATGTAAGAATGCAATGTGATGCAATACATATCGATGTTATGCGCAAAATCACATGTAAAGTTAAATAGCAAGGGTTAAAAAGGCCTGACATGGTTTCGACGTCTACCCACAATTCTCCAAACAAGGTTGGTTCTAGTGTTTTTGTGCTAAATGCTTCTTGGAGACTCAGATCCCCTTTTAAAAATAATACCGCCATGACGATAATATTTTCAAAAGTATACTCCAAGAAACGGCTCTTAACGGGATACTCAAAAATCCTTTGAGCGGTCACCTTGTTTTGACATCCTAATACTTAGAGTTATAGGCCTTTGTCCAAGAGTTATCATCCCGCACTATTGTACGGTGCAATAACTCCTTAAAAAGACCAACTCTAAGTTGTGGTCTTCACGTCGATCCAAGGAACACGGATGTCCAATGGACCTAAGCTACTCAACCACTCTAAACTTATGTTCTTGAAGCCCGGTATCGGCTTATCTATGAACCATAACCAACAAATGCCCCAATATCAAAATACATCAACAGGATATAAAGAAATAATAGGCAATGAATAGTAAACACACAAGCGAAGAATTAAATTAGGGTTGACTCGCTTTTAAAAATTCTCCCAAAGGAGCTTAATCCCGCGACTCGATTTTCAAAAATCTTTTCAATTCTCGAAAACTAGTGAAATCGCCACCTAATTTTATTTGTTCTGAAAAGAACGGGGAAATATAGATAAAACCCCAAACAAGCGGATAAGGCGGTTCACGTGACCAAAAAGTGGGATCGGAGTCGGTTATGTGGGAAGGTATTAGCACTTTACATCCATCGTACTCGATGGGACCCATTTAATTCTACGATTGTGTGTGTGTGTTTACTAAGTTATGGATACCAAAAGGAAAAGAAATTGTTTCTTATTATTTTGAGTTTGACACGGTTTCGTAACTGTGCCTACATATTCCTCGCAATGGGAAAGTCAAAACTCGTAGTTCCTCTTAAAAAGGCTTTAATTGGTTGTATTGATTTTATCCAAAAATCGCAGGCTTAGACGTTTAAATGCTTCGAGCTAGGACTTGTTTTGTTTGTTTGAAAAGCTTAAGTCCTTGCTCGTATTTGAAACGACTATTGCACACTCTTTGTCCGAAAAGAGTTTAACGATCGCATATGAGCGATAAAAGAGTTTGAGTGAGTTGAATTGTTTTTAGGTGGATGAAAAAGTATCGAACAACGAGGCTAGGCCTCGCGATTCAAATACTAGAAACCCAAGGAACGAATGTTCGCCCGAGTCGTCTATCACCCAAAAAAGATTTTCTTATGAAAAAGAGTGAAGTGAAACAAAGTTCACGTTGTTAAGAGCCTTTAAACAACTGGACTAGCATCCAACGTTTAAAGATTAGAAGTTCATTTTGCACAAGTATTCAAACAACGGTCTAGCAACCAACCACTTAAATACTTGGGTTTTATTGTGAAAGAGTTTTGAAAATGCACTCGACATTGGATCGAGGTTTGTGTTAATTATGAAAGTGTTTTGAAGTTGATACGCGGGAGATGCAAAATGGAGGAGAAACAATAGGACTAGCATCCCACGATTTTGTGTAAGTGTCAACTTATGGGTGGAAAATGAACAATAGGACTAGCATCCTACGATTCAAATATTAAAACAAGAGTGAAGTGAAACCAAAAGTTCACATTATTAAGAATCTTTAAACAATTGGCTAGCATCCAACACTTAAAGATTCAAGTTCATTTTTACAAGTGTTTAAACAATTGGTCTAGCATCCAACGGCTTAAACACTTGAGTTTTCTTTATGAAAGGATTTTGAAAATGCACTGACGTTGGATCGAGGTTTGAGCCTTAATTGCAAAAGTAGTCTGATGCTGCTATGAGATGGAGTGGAAGCGGTTATGGTTAATCAAGTATATGGACTCAATTAACCTCGTGAGGATAGGTGCTCCTATCCCCAACCATGAGACTCGTGCATGGAAAATTGGTAGACCAATGTTGTTTTCGTTATGATCGATTAAAGCAAAGAAGGGCTTTAACTAATCTCGTGAGGATGGCCATTCCCATCTCCAACCATGAGACCCTTTAAGAAATCGGCGATGAGCCAATCAAGATGAAATCGAATTGATTTTGATTTTAGTTGTGTAAGTGTACAATGGTGAATAATTGCTGAATGAATAAATAAATGCATAAAATACCAAACAATACAATCGGAAATTTAAATAATTATTAGAGATGGTTTTTTATTTGATGAAAATCGACTAATAATTCAATCGATAAATCATCAAACAAAACTATCGATCCAATAATTATTTAATACATCGCAACAAAATATTATTTACGACAAAATAATTAATTGAAAGAGAATAAGTTCGAATAGCTCGAATGCCGTGATTTTAGACGGTGTGGATGTAAAACCGAGAGATGTATATTCTGGCCCAAATAAAGTGCCCAACGAGCCTTCCAAAATCCCGATGAAGCGCATTCATTGATGACGCAGTGTATCATGGACAACAGAGAAAAGAAAAATGCTAGAATTTTCTACTAAGTAAAAAATCTAACTAACATTATCATTATATATTTTTGAAGTATACATATATTGAATGGGTTAAACATGGAATAATAGTAATTGTTAATTAAAGAAATATTAAGAATTGTAATAATAATAATAATAATAATAATAATAATAATAATAGTTATAATAAAATAATAATAGTTATATTATCTAAACAAAATGAAAATGAAAAGGAAAAAGAAAATTCCATTTGTTCTCTCACACTCACTCATCAAGTTGCCATTTCTTCTTCTCAATCTCTCTCGCCTCGCCGCCTCTCGCGCTCTCTCGATCCTCATCGCGCCGCCTGCTTTCTCTCTCAAACCCTCACCGCTCGCCATCCTTCTCTCGCCGAGTTCCGCAGGTTTCTTTCTCGCCACGACTTGCTCTCTTCCGATTCGCGCATGTTGACCAATTTATGTTTGTTCTCGATTTGTTTGATTTCTGTTATCTCAATGTTCTCGGTTTGTTTGATAGATTGTTGGAAAGGGGAAAATGGAACCCTAGGCTTGAGGAGATTCCGGCGATGGCGAGGATGAAGCGACCACGATGCCTTCTGAGCTTACACGGTGAAATCTTTCTGACTCTGAACTTCTTTCCCTCTTCTTCTTTCTCAAACTGAAGGGTTAGTGTTGTTAGGAAAATGATGAAAGAAAAGGATTAGGGTTTTTAGGTCCTATTTGGGTGGGTTTCTTGTTTCGAACTGATATGTTTTGGCTTGAGTAATAAGAACAGATACTACACCATCTTTGTTGGCTTGTTGAAATAACTGTTATGTCTCTCTTTGAACTGATACCTTTTTTTGGTTTCTGTGTGAAAAAACGATGATATCCCCCTGTGATTGAGTGTTTTGGTTATGTTTTATAAGAATGTATTTTTCTTTTCTGGTTTTTTTTGCTTTTGGAACTGATATCGAACAGATCTTCTCCTCCTTTTCCTTATATCCTGAATAGATATAACACTTGTATCTTAGCTTCTATGTTGGTTGCTTGTATTATTGGTTTAAAACCATGTTGTCTCGCTTCTCGAATCATTTGGCCATGCTGCTCGCTTCTTCCTTACCTTGTTGCTGCTTTAATTGCCAATGCCCATGTCAGAAATGATAACTTTCTCGAGTCCTTAATTGCCCATACCGCCGATAACTTTGACTTTGATTGTCCGTTGGGATTTTTTGCCCGGTTTATGCTTGTTGTCTCGCCATCGATAACCATGTTGTTAACCATGTGGTTGCTTGTGACAATCTTTTTCCTTTTACTGTATTGTAACAGTGATGCTTTTTCTGAGTTACCCCTCCCTTTTGTGAACCAAAGGTAACTTTGTGATTTGCAAAAGGGAGGTTTTTTGGCCAATGACTGCATTTTGCTTGAGGCTTGTTCGATGGCTTGAAGAACGATCAAAACCCTTTAAACCCGATTCCACACACGCACTCTAATGATGAGTTTTGAAAAACAGAAAAATTCTTTTGATAATTTCTCGTTTTTGTGATTCAATTATGTTTTTCTTGCTAACTTGTGCTCTTTCTTTGTTTCATGTGGCATGGATGATGGAATGGTCGAGCAAAGGATAGGAAACCTTAAAGATCGGACGGCGAGGGATGAAGAAAAAGCAAGCATGAAGATTTGAAAGTTGTCAAGACTTCAAAGAAACTTAGAATTAGGCGATTCTTGCATTCTTGTAACAAAACTTGTATTTCATAACAATCTAGGTCAACTCTTGTAATAATATAACAATGGATTTGTAATGACTTTCTATAAAATTTATGCAAATCAAATTCTAAAAAAAACCAATGTATTCAATGTATGTTTCTCCTGATAAGATTCAAAAAATGGAACGAGAGTGTGAAAGTTGAATAAAGTTGGAATATTGGTGTTTTGAACAAAACAAAAGAAATCATGTGATTTTGATGAATGAAACCAATTAGGATTATATAAAAAAAAAGTTGACCAAGAGAATTTCAAGTTTTAAAACAAAAATTCAAGTTCTTTAATCCTTGCCTCTTAGAAAACGAAATGATTACCTCAACTTAAAAATGAAGCCACATGAATAAATGTTATTTTCTATCTTGTGGAGAATATAACTTGAAGTTTTACCGCAATTTTCCACGCCTAAAAAAAACTCTTAACGGAGTATCTTGAACTTGAAATCAAACTTGTGGAAGAAAGTTGAATGATGATAAATGACACTTGAAACTTGAATGAATTTTGATAAAATCCAAATGAGGTACTTGAAACGGTGAATAATGACGAATTCCAAAAACTAAGAGTTCTAAGAATTTCAACACAACGAGTCTTAGCAATATTCCCTCTTGAGTCACCAAACTTTGCATTCCGAGCAGATTTTTCGCATTAACTCTCTTTGAACCACTTTTTGCATTTGTAAATTCAGATTAATACAAACTAAGTTCTTTCAACTTTACAAAGCTTCAATGAAATTGATTTTTCCGTCGTGTAATATTCGAATGTATTTTGAACCAAAGTTTGAGTTAATTCCATTGAAACAATGAATTAAGCATGATGGGATGTTCCAAGAATATTTATGGTGAGGGTAAATTTTGGGTGCTACATTTTAACAATCATATTCATGCATCATATTTTGCATTTAAGTCTATTGTCTAGAGTTTGATAGATTTTCACTTTTCAACATTTACACAAGCTATACGTTTTAAATACTTTCAAAGCGCTTTAAAAGATCGTCAAATTGTCGGCTTATAGTTTCTCGATCAAGGCCCACACCGATTCGAGCATACGATACTAGATCAAAAGAAGGAAAGTAATGGAGGGATTCAACAAGAGAATGTCGAATCGTAGTACAAAGAACTACATTACAAGAGGAAGTGGAGAGACTTACGCCTTTGGTCAACCTAATACACAAGAAGGTCAAGAAGCAAGATCGAGCAATAAGATCAACCAAAGAACTTCAGAGGACACTACTACTGGGCTTCACTGTCATACCAAGAGTTCACCTTTCAGCATGCCAGAGGGCTATCCATGGGGAATGCCTTTCAACTTTGGCATAGGAGTTCGCCAACCGACTTCTCAAACAATCTCGCTTGACATACCTACTTTGCAAATAAGCTCATTCGCAACGTGGAATAACTTTTCCATAAGTAACAATGCCGCTTCTCAACCGATCATGACAAATTCAAATCAGAGTGCACGCTACTATGGACGAGGAAGTTCACAATACTCCTAGAAATAATACAGATTCCCGCGGTTCAATGGAGAATCTCCAGGAACAGCTCCTTAAAATGCAGCTTGAGATAAAAACAATTCAAGGGAAAGAATTGTTCGAAAAAGCCCTGTGATCTTTGCTTAGTTCTCGCAGAAGAATACTCATAAATTCAAAGTCCCTGACTTTGAGAAGTACAAAGGGAATTCCTATCCGCAAAGCCATCTCACGATGTATGCCAGGAAAATGTCTACGTACAATGAGGATCATCAGTTGCTAATTCATTACTTCCGTGATGCCTCACCGTGCCCGATCAAGTGGTATAATGGGTTTAGACAGATTTAATATCCGAACATTCAACGACTTAGGTAAAGCCTTCAGACAAAGAATATAAGTTCAACTTGGATATGGCTCCCGATAAGGATCAACTTCTGGCCCATGTCTCAAAAGGAAAGAGAGACATTTAAGGAATATAAGAACGATGGAGGGAAATTGCCCAAATTAACCCACCATTGAAGAAAAAAGAAATGACTAAGGTATTCTTGAATACCTAGGCTCATTCTACTATGAGCGAATGATCGCTAGTGCTCCCGGAGATTTCAACGAAATGGTAAGCATGGAATGCGATTAGAAGAGGGTGTTCGAACCGTCGATTAACCAAGGAAGGTGATCTTCTAGTGGACTAGAAAGGTTGAACCGGCTTTCAAAGGAAAAAGAGCATGACGTAGGAATGGTATCCCGAGGAAACCACGTAAGAATGTCATCCAACAAATGATGTAGTTGCCATAGCACCACCAACACAACCTCGAACGCAAGAATTGCTTCGCAATTTCAAAAAATCAACAAACTCAACAATTTCATCAATGTGCTCCGCAGCTTAATAACCAAAATCGCGCCCGGTCACCAGCTCGATCCAATCCCAATGACGACGCAGAACTTTACTCCGTGCAATAGAAAGAAACTCGATATGATAAGGTTACCACCTCCGGTTCTCGAAACCGCTGGTGGTACAAAACCGACGATCCTCGCCTTTCCACCAAGGGCACTGTGCCATGACTCGAACATCAGATAGCATTAAAGGCGTAATGTGGTTAGTAAGGACTAATCTTCTTTCCTTCAAGAATACGAGCCTTAACGCAAGCCAATCCTCTTCCTAGTCACAATGACATTCGTAACTGATGCTAAGAAATACAGATGCATACCTTGTCACCGACATAAACTTAATCCGAGGAAACGTGGTGCATCTCCATGAAGTATACGTGCAATGAGCTTTTGCCAAGCACGATTATTCCGCCTGTAACATTTGCTCCAAGGATATTCAAGGATGTTCCACCATAAGAGCAGATATCCAAAGATTTGTTAGACATCTGTGATTTACAAATTTACGTAAACCGAGATGACCATGACGTAATATCCGTAGGGCATTTTCCGCATGAGCTTTTAGTCTCGTATATCAACTCGAAAACCCCAAGTAAACGCCATCATCCCTTGTTTCAACATACCGCAGCATGTGGAGATCGTGATACAATGGTTCCAAAGATTCCAACATCTCCTTTGGTAATTTGCCCACCGGTCCTGCTTCACAGCCTACCAAAGCAATTCCTTACCAATACAACGCAACCCTAATAGAGGATGGAAGGAGAAACCCTTGCCTACACTTCCGCCTAACGTCAATATAATGTAAATCGGACGAGTAACACGGTGGACGTAGTTCACGCCCACTAGCACCAAGACCGCCACAACTCCTCGTTGTTAGATGTAACCAGCTAGCATATCTCACGAGAATCCCGCAACGATTCCCATTGCTAACCCAAGCACAAATATTGGTTCTACTGATGGAACCAACATCAACTCGCACTTTGAAGAGATACTAAACCGATCAAGAAAAGCTTAGTATCGAGTCGAGATTAATTGATGCGCATCTTCAAAGATTTCAACATCGCCTTTACTCCTTAACTCAAGCTCACCGAGAAGCTTTGATGAGAGTACTAGACCAGCTTATGTGGATCACGATGTGACTACGCATCAATTTGAGGGATCGCTCCAACATAGCAGTCCGCAATAACCGAGTTTCGTTGATTAAGAACTTCCTCAAGAAGGGAAAGATCACAACTTGGCCTTGCACATCTCGATGATTTGCCGCCGATTCTCGTCCAATGTGTTGGTGGATACGGTTCATCATTAAATGTAATGCCAAAACGACGCTTGCTCATTTAGCTTACAAAGGAACGCCAATGAAGTTCAACGATATAATAGTAAGAGCTGATGGATCAAGAAAGTCGCTATCGAAGTTGATCTCCGATGACAATTGGTCCTCACACCTTCAAAATTACTTTCCAAGTCATGGACGCCCTACCGCATATAGTTGCTTGATAGGAAGACCTTTGATCCATGAAGGTGAGCAAGAATTCTACTCCATCGAAATTAAAATTCACCGTCAATGGAAAGTTGGTTATTATCACGTGGAACAAGCTTTGCTTGTAAGCCATCTATCCAGCTTTCTTTATCACCGCTAATGACATTGAAGGGGCACATCTTCCCTAACATCCATTAGAAGATGAATCTACTAAAATGATCATCCATCTCTTCATATAGAGAAGCGCACAAATGGTGAAAGACGACAATACTCAAGGACGGGGACAAGTTATCAAACCCACAAGAACGAAATGAAACCTGACTGGTTCACACCCGTATTCTCCAAGGAGCAAAAGAAAGATGAAGCACTTCCGATCAAGGAAGTATTTCATGCTGGAGGTTTCTAAACCCTGCTCCGCAAGAAGTCAATGTCGAACCATTGAAGAAGATGAAGACGATCCATCCGAATCAAGAATGGAGTACTTACTGAATAATCCCGAATATGTGTCTCGTGAGGAATCATATGCACCGAACGATCAATACGAAGACATGTCCTTGCAATGACGTGAAAATCCACCATTCCCCACCGAATTTGGGATACCTTGGGAGAACCAAGTGGCAATACGACTACATGGTGAAATACATCGCCGTAAAGCTCGAAAATCCGGATCAAGATATCCAATTTACAGGATGGGGTGATGACTTTGAATACCCTAGTCAACCGTAAGAGGAATACTCATCTTCTCAAACTAATCAATGTGATCGAGATCCCAAATGAAGATCTCTCGCCTCAACACTCGGAATTCACCAAGCCGATCCCGTTATCACTACATCAATATGATCACCAAGATCAAGAGTACGACTCGGATACGATCTAGAAAGTGTCGCCGACAACGAATCTTTGCACTCAAGACCGGAAGGAACATCCCCAAGATTCCACACAAAGATCAACAGAAGTACCCATGCTATATCCCATACTTCCGATCGTTAACCAAGAAGATTGCTTCAAAGAAGACAAAAGGCAAGGGCCATCGTCCAAATTCTTCAAAGCCCTCACCAAAGAACCAAGGTTTACTCGAGGGTTAAACCAAGGGAAATTACCGATTATCTCGATATCCACATGCTCGCCACTATTGGAAACCCGCTGAAGTTAAGACTAATGTTCATAGCTCTAAGTAGTTTATCTTTGCTTTTTGTTTTGAACTCTCGCCCAAAGCTAAGAGATGTTTTATAGGGCTTTAGCTTTTAAATAATTTCTCTTGTCTCGCCCAAGACAAATGAGTTTGTATTTTAGGTTCGCTTCATATTATGAATCATAAATAAAACGCGTTGTTTGTTTCCACACTTTGTGTTTATTTTCATTTTACCTTTTCTCGAAATGATAATCCTAAAAACACAGAAAAAGATCATAATGAAAAAAATTAATCTGCATCCACTTTCACATTAACTTTCTTCAAAAAAATGATAAGGAGTTAAATAATCAAACATAAATCAAAATTTGCAGATTAAACAAATGGACCAATCCATTGAAAGCAATAACTCTACGCCTTCTCCCAACTATGAAATCCCGTGAACTCGCAAGAGGAAGGAAGAAGAGATCCCGTATGAGATTTCGAGGTCGCTTAAGCACAGGAAAGAATCATTCAACCTCATGAAGCGGTCCTTCGAACTCATTCAAACGGACATGCAATGTCTAGAAAAATCTTGAGAGCAGGATACTATTGGATAACGATGGAATCCATCGTAAACACGCCAAAATATGTCACAAGTGCCGATCTACGCAGATAAGATCCATGTGCCACCGACTTACTCAATGTTCTTCCTCTCCGTGGCCGCTCTCCATGTGGGGCATCGACATGATAGGAATGATTGAACCAAAAGCGCCCAACGGACATCGCTTTCATTCTAGTAGCCATTGATTACTTCACCAAATGGGTCGAAGCGGCCTTACGCCAATGTTACAAGACAAGGGTGAGGTTCATCAAGAACAACCTCATTTGCCGATATGGAATTCCAAGCAAGATCATTACGCATAATGGATCTAACTTGAACAACAAAATGATGAAAGAATTGTGTGAGGAATTCAAGATCGAGATCATAACTCGCCTCCTTACTACTAAAGATGAACGCGCCCTGAAGCCCAACAAGAACATCAAGAAGATCGTCCGTAAATGGTCATCACTTACCAAGATTGGCACGAATGCGCCATTTGCTCGCATGGTATCGACCAAGACGCACTTCAACAGGGCAACTCCTTTTCTCTAGTATACGGTATGGAAGCAAAGGTTCCGTAGAAGTTGAGATCCCGCCAATGAGAGTTCTCATGGAAACTAAGTTATCCGAGGCAATGGTGTCAAAGCGTATACGACCAACCGAACTTAATTGAAGAAAAGCGCCGACCGCCTCGTGTCACGGACAACTTATCAAAAAGAATGAAGAAAGCTTGACAAAAGGTCCACCTCGTGAATTTAGAATTTACCTCGTGTTTAAAAGATTTTGTTTTTCAACGTATTCTAGGGCAAATGGACTCTAATTACGAAGGCCCATACATCACAAAAGAAGCTTCTTTGGCGTGTGCTATGACTCTACAACCATGGACGGCGATGAACTCTCGTGATTCCGTGAATGTCGATTAGCCAAAAATACTTTGTCTAAAAACAAAAGAATAAATGGTAAGTCAAAAACCCGGTATATTAGGCAAAAATGAGCGTCGTGGATTGAAAACCCGAAAAGGCGATCCAAGCAAAATTAGAGACAATAAAATAATTATCCTATAGATCAAAACTCGAAAGGTGATCTAGGCAAAACAAGGATACAAAATGACAAAGTAACCGCAGAAGTTAGTTTCATTTTGTCCACATGAAGAATTTTCCATCAACGGATCTTCAATCAACTCTTCTCAACAAGGCACTTGGAATTAAGGTTTTAGGGATAATATGGTTATTTGCTTTCAATGTAGCCTTTTCCCAATAAATTATCATTTCCAACTTTTAAATATCCATGGAATCATGCCTTGGTCGATTACCATTCTATCAATAAAATTGAGCCTTGTGTTTTTGTTTGCAATTCCTACTTTGTTCGCTTTGCAAAATAACGCTTTTATTGTGAAAATCACTTTTGAAACTAAACGTTTTAAATGAATTTTTACCTCAAAATTTTGAAACAAAAAGCAAAATTCTCCTTTGAAACTATGAACACGGAAATAACTTCAATAGCTTTCCATGAGTGTTTTGATCTTCAAGGTAACGCAATCCTACAAAGTACTTTTCCTCAATGAAATCATCAAAGGACGTATTCTTATCCATAAAAGAATCCTCAAATTGTTGCCAATGAAATGCCTTTCTCGAAAGTTTAAAGCATGCAACTCAAGTTCTTCATTAGTGAACGCCCGCACTATTGTCGCAATTTTCACCAGTATTTGTTCGAATCAGATTGTCCTTTTCCCAAATATCTCTTTAGTGTCTTTGTCAAAGTATTGTTAGTATGCATATAATATCTTCAGACATTCACATATAGCATCATTCATTGCATTGCACCTCTCTAAAAATGTTTGCTTCCAAATCACTCGGTATAAGTCACGCTTACTCATGTGAGTACAAGTCTGCCTCAAGAGAATATCTCCAAACAAAAGATACCTTTTTCTTTTCTCCCCACCCGAGTATTCCTAAATGAAAGGATATGCCTTCTTTTCCTAGCCCCAAGCGGAGAAATACATTTTCTTCTTTCTACCATATTCGCTAGCCGAGATTATCCTCTGGGAACAATGTCTTAATTAACTTCTTCTTTCCAGTTCATTCTGGATAGATAATCGTCTGTTATTCACAAAAGCTAATACACGGAAAAATTCTCAAAAGATTTACTTTGTTATAGTTATCACTTACCGATAATTGGTAATATCTTCAATTCATTACCATAAACTATCATGTATCGATAATTTGGTAATATCATTTCACTTACCTTAAACATTGTCACGAGGTCGACTATAGGTAATCTCTTTGTTTCCCAAAGCAAACAAATGTTCACATATTCTGTGAATCATTCTCTCCAAAGTAGACGCTCACAATTTTCCCTCACTGTGTCATTTCTTTGATATCATTTGGGTAAAACTTTTGTAATCATTTTTGCATCATCCGCATCTTTTGGTATCTTAGGTCCAAATTTTATGATTCGATATTTGTCTCTTTACACCTATCAAAACGAAGATATTCATCTTCATTCTCTCAAAAAGAAACTTAAATAGGGGTATTCTGTTATACCCCAAATTTTGACCTATATACCACCTTACATTTGTATTGCACAACCAACTGCTCAAACAAGACACCTGTATAGCATCCATGTGTCAAAATTAGGGTTTCATGATTTTCATCTCATTCAAGAGCTAACCAATTAGGGTTTGAGATTTTACATCTCATTTGATCTATCTTGATCAAATCATCACCTTCAATCTTCGACATCAAATTTTTCTCATGATGAATCGAGGATCACCAATTAGGTTTTGAGGGCAAGAGAATTCTCTACTTTTGAGCAAGGATGACTTTTTGGATAGAGATTGGTCATCATATCATAGATACAACCTCTTGACCTAATTCTCGATTCAAATCATCATGTAGTTCAAATGTATCTCACTGCTTTTCAAAAACATTTGATGAAATTTCATCTGCACAGAAAAGTCAAACTTTGACTTTTGGTCAAATTTTTCAAAACAAAACTTTTTCCATCATCAAAATACTTCAAATGATCCATCATGATCATAAAAATCAAAGAATTAAAGTCAACAAAAAGTCAAAATTTCTATACTTAGAAATTTTCTAAGTGTTGAAATTTCTCATTTTTCAAACTTCAAGCCATTTTTCACCTAGTTCCAATTGGAATTTGAAAAAACTCAAAACATGAAAGTTGTAGCTTGTGGAAAGATATTTCCAAAATGTCCAAGAACTCTCAAATCCATGGAGTCTAGCTATGTCTTTGAAATTGAAACATAAGGCTCCATGACACTTGATTTTCAAAGTCAAAACATCAAAATTATAGGTCATTTTTGTGTTTCTTCATCTAGAAGCTTTCTAACCTTGCCAACTTGATTTTGAACTGATAAATATCAGTGGAAGTAATGATTGAGGATAGGATCAAATTGAGGATTGTAACACATGGTAAAAAAGGAAGTTTCCTTTCCTTTACAAATGACAATCTTGCCCTCTAAGTAATCCATGATTCATCCAAATGCCATGGACACTTGCCTAACATTTCAGAATTTTCTTGCCTATAAAAGGATCACATTTCAAGTTCAAAGCTACACCAAAGCTTCACAAAAACATGCTTTCCTTCCACTTTCTTCAAAAAGTATCATAGTTCAAATTGCCAAATATTGTTCTCAAATTCTACAAGAACTATGATATTCTTTTGGTGTCTAACATGTTTTATAATCAATATGCAACTTGTATGAAACATAAAATAACACTAATCAAGTTAAAACCAGTTTTCACTTTCTATGCACATAAGCTTCCAAATCGCATAACAATCGAAACTCAAGCTTGGTTGATTACTTGAGTTTTGATCATCCATACACCTTCCATGAACATCATATAAGTGATCTAAAACAAGAACAACAACCTGAACACGATTTACACCAAAATCCAGTTTCTATTTTCATTGATGCAGGTCGACTTGGTTAGAGTTATCAAGCAATTCCAGCAAGGCACCACTCATACACGATCCATACACACTGGTGCTCTAAAGATCGAGAAATCACAATTGAAGTACTTAAACACATTTCGATCTCAGCTTCAATGTATGTGACTCAACTTCAAACTCCATGATTTTGTATCAATTGAAAAAGCTCTTGGCCATTCTCTTTCTCGCACACCTAACGATCATTAACCTCAAAAAATCCAAGAATCATGAAACATACATCATTTAATTTAGATTTTCAGCTTTAGGGTTCTTCGTGTTCCAAACTCCATGATTTTGTGGATCAATTGAAAAGCTCTGGCCATTCTTTCTCAGACACCTAACGATCATTAACCCTCAAAAAATCCAAGAATCATGAAACATACATCATTTAATTTAGATTTTCGCTTTAGGTTCTTCGTGTTCTTCAAAATTAAATCTTCGGTTTAAATAAATGAAATTAAAGAGTGCCATCGATTCGGGCTTGAAACGAGCAAGTTTCATGTTTATATCTTTGAATTTCATCAACAAATGAAGAATCTATGTTGATTGAAGATCGGGGAAGAAGCAGCCACAAGGCTTCAATTCAAATATTCGTAAAATATATTTAATCAATTCACATATGTTATTGATGTATCACTGCCTCTGCCGTTGCCAGCTCACTCTTAAGTTTTCACGCCTTGTTTTGCCCAATGGTCCCGGTTCGAGTATTGGGACCATTTTGCCAAACTTTTAATTTTACTTCATACTTTTTCAAACTTTGTCTTTTCAAAACCCAATCAAAACTTCTCATTTTGAGATGATTTTTAAACACTTGTCAATAAATACATCTATTTTGTGATAGTGCAAAATTTTGAAAAAACTTTCATCGATTAATTTTTAATCAGACGAAAACGATGTTTCAAACACTTTTCAAACCTCCTTAAAGGTGAATTTTTCAAGTTTTCGACTCCATTCTTTTCAAAACTTTTCATAAATCAAATTCATTTCAAAACATTCTCAAAACCATTTTCAAAACTTTTCATCAAAAACTTACATCATTTTACCATGATTGATCGATTTAAACGATAAAGCGATTTCGTCTTCTCTCGAATTTCTCGATCGATCATGGGCCCTCACGTGTGTAAGTCCCAAAACATTATTTTATGTATATATTTCCTTATACATATTCATTTCTTTATGTACAATTTTCATCATGCATAATCTGATAAACTTTCTTCCGTTTGTTCTCATCTTTGCTCCGTACCATTGATATTGAAAGGAGCATTATTCCTGTGAAACGCTTTCAAATCAATGGCCTCTATCATGGTGTAAGTCCCATAACATTCTTTTGTGTACATAATATTTCTTTGTACATACAAGTTTCATCCGTATAATGAGTACTTCTTTATACTAATGTAGACAAACTTCGATCGTTTTCACCTCCTTGTGTATACTCAAACCAACATTCTTTATGTACATACATATTTTCCTTGTACATAACAAATACTTTTCAAATATAAAACAAACTTTTATCGTACATAACGGATACTTTTGAAATACTTTTCACAGATAAAACTTGATCATTCGTTCGTTTCATCAGCATTCACAATAAATACCATTGGTATGGAAAGGAGCATTATTCTGTGGAAAATGCTTTCAAATTAATGGACCACCCTTATGGTGTAAGTCCCAAACCTCCTATGTACATCCATCTTAGTATGTACATAAAAACTGTTCGTGTACATATTCATTTTTTACAGTTCAAACTTGTAAATAATCAAGTTGCTGTTTTGAGCGTTCGTCACGGACACTTGTTTATACTACGTAAATAAACATCACGCATCGTTTATATTTCCTTCATAAACTCTTGTGAATACATATCACACACACTTGTTTACATAATCTAATTATTAACATAACAATTAGACTAATCAATAGGTTCCCCACATAGCCTCCTCTTGGGCTTGTACAAGATATTTTATCTCCAAGAGTTAGCCTCCCGCTTGGTTTAGCCTTCTCTTGGGCTTTGTACAAAGAAACTCTCCTCCGAGTTAGCCTCCGCTAGGCTTCATATAAGACAACACTTGTTGAGTCATCCTTCTCTTGGGCTTCGTTCAAAGAACTCCTCATTGAAGCCTTCTCTTGGGCATCATACAATGAAAGAGATAGGAAATCTCTTACGACCTCCTATTGGGCTTCAATACAAAAGAATCACCCGCTAGATAGAACCACGAAAGGATGGTTTCTCGTGAAATCACTTTCAAAATTCCCAGAGTAAAATTTCCGGTGAAATTGCTCTTATTTAGAAAAGGATGATTTCTCGGTGAAATCCTTTTAAGACAAAGCCCCATACCCATAGCTTCCTCTTGAGCTTCATACAAGGACCCTCGATGACCCTCGATGACCCTCGGAAAGTCTCCTCTTGGGCTAACAATACAAGGACCCACGGGCTTCTTAAAAGCATCCTTAAATCCAATCAATTTCTCCTCGAGATTTAGACATCAATCATCTCTATGGAAGAAGTATCTCATCTATCATATCACATCTGATAAAAGGTCAAAACTTTTCAAACTTTTCAAACAATTTTCAAACAAAACATCTCTTAATTGTAAGTGGTAGCGCTTACACTCAAGCAAAACACCCAATACTTACGTAAAAGATTCAATCATCTTTTCAAACATCTTTCTTAAACATGTAAGTGGTAGCGCTTGTACACTCGAAGCAAAACACAGAACTACGATGAAAGATTTCAATCAATCAAACTTTTCAAAATGTATGTGATGAAATAGATTAGATACATTTTTCATTAAGATGACATTTTATGCTCTTACTAACATCCGTTGCTTTCCACTAGCATAAGTGGAACTACGATTGCTCGACTTTCTCAACATCCTTTGAGAATACGTAGCACGAGGTCTCATCCTTGCCGAGCAAATTTCTATCTCCCCGGACCAAACAAACCATAGAACCACAGATCAGAGCTACAAATGCTCGATTCCCACTGGGATATGTATGGAAGATCCACGATCTTTGCGAGCACAATAATAACAAACCTAGAAATCCCACATAATCTCATTTCTTAAAATCCAAGGAGAAACTTTCCCAATCATAGAAATAGCAATTAAAAACACAAAAATATCAAATATATTCATATATATAAAGTTGTAGATAACTACATATATTTAGGGTGCTCCATCTATTCCTTTATATACCAATCCCCTTACTCGGAATCTCCCCGATGCGTTCGTCTAGTTTCGCTAGTCGTTCGCATACCAATATCAATGAGGGTATTTGCTTTCCTTTTTCATAATCATTAAATCATCTTTCTTGTGTTGAAAATAATAAAGCTTGATGCTTGACATCTTTATAAACAAATCAAAAGATTTAAATCGTACGTGTCGGAGAATCCGAACTCACGTTCAGCATCCTCTAGCGTCACCTTTAAATTAACACTGCTAATGATTCTCTTCTCACGAAATGTGATCAAAAGTAATCTCTTAAGTAGGGATCAAACTCAAAACATGCTCTCGTCACGGAATAAGATTCGGATGCTCGATCCACTCGCCTAATCGACTAATCACTAAAATTGAGTCTCCATACACTTGTAAGAACTTGATTCTTAGATCAATAGCGACTTTAATACCCATGATGCACGCTCGATTCGGCCATGTTGTTAGTGCAATGAAATATAATCTGGCGGTGAAAGGTGTGTGTCCTTTGTAGAGATGTAATGATGGCGCCAATGCCACAAGTGCGTTGAGGCTCCATCAAAAACCATGGTCCATCGGGATCCTTGTTCGGTCCTTCGTCAGGGCACTGGTTCTTTGCAATCGAATTAGTAAAACATCTTCATCTGGAAATTGAGCGCATGAGTGATAGTCATCTACGATGATGAGCCAAATGATTGGCTACACACTTCCTTTGATTGCTTTAGAAGTGTCTTTGGATGTAAATATTGGCGACTCGATTTTCAAAAATCTTTTAAATTCTCGAAAACGGTGAAATCGCCACCTAATTTTATTTGTTCTAAAAGAAGGAAAATATAGATAAAACCCCAAACATGCGGATAAGGCGGTCTCGTGACCAAAAGTGGGATCGGGAGTCGGTTATGTAAGGGAAGGTATTAGCACCCTACATCCATCGTACTCGATGGGACCCATTTAATTCTGGCGTTTGTGTGTGTGTTTACTAAGTTATAGATAAAAGAAAGCGAATTTGTTTCTTATTATTTTGAGTTTGTACGGTTTGGAACCGTGTGCCTACATATTCCTCGCAATGGAAAAGTCAAAACTACGTAGTTCCTCTTAAAAGGCTTTAATTGGTTGCCGATTTTATCTGAAAAAATCGATGCGTTTAGCGTTCAAATGCTTTGAACTAGGACTTGTTTTGTTTGTTTGAAAAGCTTAAGTCCTCGCCGCATTTGAAACGACTATTGCACACTCTTTATCCGAAAAGAGTTTAATGATCGTTATGAGCGATAAAAGAATTTGAGTGAGTTGAATTGTTTTTATGTGGATGAAAAAGTACCAACAACGAGGCTAGCGTCTCCAATTCAAATACTAGAAACACGAGGAGCGAATGTTCGCTCAAATCGTCTATCACCCAAAAGGTTTTCTTATGAAAGAGTGATGTGAAAGAGTTTCACGTTGTTAGAGGTCTTTAAGCAATCGTCTAGCGTCAATGACTTAAAGACTTAAAGTTCATTTAGGACAAGTTTTTAAGCAGCTGGTCTAGCGTCCAATGACTTATAAACTTGTATTTGATTATGAAAAGAACTTTTGAAAAGACACTCGACATTGGATCGAGGTTTGGAATTGTAATTATGAAAGTGTTTTAGATGGAATTCGGTAACGGACCGGAAGAAAGAATGATTCGGGTTATGATTAACTAAAGCAACAAGGGCTTTAATTAACCTCGTGAGGATGGCCATGCCCATCCTCGACTATGAAACCCTTTAAGAAATCGGCCTATGAGCCAAGAGGTTTTCTTTTTAAGAAAAAGAAGTGAAACAACTCTCATGTCAATTAGAAGTCTTTAAGCAACCGACTAGCGTTCGACGACTTAAAGACTGAATTCATTTGGGACAAGTTTTTAAGCAACTGGTCTAGCGTCCAACGACTTAAAAACTTGTATTTGATTATGAAAAAGGTTTTGAAAATTCTCGGCGTTGGATCGAGGTTTGAAATTAAATTGAAAGTAATCTGATCTTTGAGATGAAATGGAGCGGGTTATGGTTAATCAAGTATATGGACTCAATTAACCTCGTGAGGATAGGTGCTCTATCCCCAACCATGAGACCACAGTGCATGGTAATTGGTATATAGACCAATGTTGTTTTGGTTATGATCGATTAAAGCAACAAGGGCTTTAAATCTCGTGAGGATGGCCATGCCCATCCCCAACCATGAGACCCTTTAAGAAATCGGCGTATGAGCCAATCAGGATGAAATCGAATTGATTTTAATTTCCGTTGTGTGCAAAGTGTACATTGGTGAATAAATACTGAACGAGTAAATAAACAGACAAAATACCATGCACTACAATCGGAAATTTAAATAATTATTAGAGATGATTTTTTCTGTTTGATGAAAAATCGGCTAATAGTTTAATCGATAAATCATCAAACAAAAACTATCAGATCAAATAATTATTTAGTACATCGCAACAAAATATTATACGACAAAATGAATTAATTGAAATAGATTAAGTTCGAAATAGCACGGATTGTGATTCTTGACGAGTAGAAAGAAAACCATCCGAACTTTCGTAGGTCGAAATATTTCCATATGCGCTAGTAAACTGGGTGCGACAGATCTTGTTCCAAAATTCTCCAACGGTCCAAAATAATAAATACACCACATATATATTTATCAATATTAGTATTAATATTCTTCTCACTTTTTCCTTAGAATAATTTAAACAACAAGACAATAAATAAAAGAAAGAAAGGAAAAGGTTTTTTCAAACAAGGTGGTGACATTTGTCACCACCAGATCAATACATATATAATAAGATAATAAAAAGAAAATCCATTAAACTGTTTTAAATTCTAAAAAGAAAAAAAAGATTAGAAAACAAATAACATATATTTATTTTTGTAAAAATGGGCCAAGAAGGAAAAGAAAAATCTGTCTCTCTCTCATTCCTATCGCGCCTCCATTCTCATTCTCCTCTCAAACCCTCATCACCGTTTTCTCTCTCTCTCTCTCTTATCGTCGCCTCTGTCCCTCTCGCCGGCCGCGATTGCTTTTCTCTCTTCTCTTCTTACCGTCGCCTCTCCCCAGCACGACCGCGATCTGTCTTCTCTCTCCTCTCGCCGCGACTGCGATCGCGTTTCCTCACCTCTCTTAATCTCTCTGCATGCACCGATTTGTTTGTTTGGTTGTTTGATGGTGGTGGAAAACTGAAAGGGTTACGAAACCCTTGCCTGACCGATTCCGGCGAGAGGCCTGGAGACGTGTCAGTGCATGCTTGTCTCCTAACCTTGTCCGGGTGAGATCGTTCCGATTACTTTTTCTCTTCTTCTTTCTCTACTTGTCAGAATGTGATTTCTGAAAATATATGTCTGAAGGTTGTTGGCTTGGGGAAATGATGAAATGCTGTGTTTTCGTTTTTGATTGTTATGATATAACAAGGAATTGCTTCTTTTCTCTGTTGGTGTTTTACTGTGTCGGTGTTGAAGTTTTTTGAAAACAAGGTTGCTCTTTTTCTTGTTGTGAGTCCTGAACTGTCTGCTTTTTCGTGTTGGTGTTCTCTTGAATATAGAACAGATGCTACATGATCTTTCCGGTTTGGGTTATATGTGTTCTTTGAACTGTGTCAGTTTTCTGGAAAAATGTGAATTCCTCTTGATCTTTTCTGGTCGTTTTTTGTGTTGGAAAAATGAACTGTCTCCTCTCTTTGGTAGCCTCCTCTGAATATATTATGAACAGATATTATATTTGATCTCAGCTTGTCCCTGTTGCTTGTTCTGTGGTTAAGAGCCATGTTGTCTGCTCTGAATTCTGTATTTGGCCATGCTATAAATGATGGTTTTCTGAGTTTTTGACTTTTGTTGCCAATAGCCATACTGTCTGCTCTGCTCTTCTGAATTTCCTCACCTGTTCTGTTGCTGATCATATATATATATATATATATATATATATATATATATATATATATATATATATATATATATATATATATATATTTACACTGCTGCTATGTTAAATCGACCCTTGCTGCCTTGTTGCCTCTTGGTTTTGCTGGCTGTTATATTAAACTGTGGGATTAATTTAGGCTTGCTGCTGCCGGGATATAAAACTGTCGTTGTTGTATGCTTTTCTGTATGCTTGTCGATGCTGCCCGGATTTAAAATGTCGCTTTATTTCTTGCAGCCGGATTTTAGACTTTCGCTTCTTTTCTTGCAGCCCGTCAGCGTGCTTGTTTGTGAACCGGGTCAGCCCGTGATTTGCGAACAAGTGTTTCGCCGATGATTAATTCTCAAAGCGAGATTCTGAGGCTTTAATGAAAATCTGATTCCCCAAACGCCTAATGATGATATTGTTAAAAACATAATCTTTTCTTGATAATTTCGCGTTTCCTTTCATTTATGTTTTGCTTGCTAACCATACTTGTTTCTTTGTTTCATGTGGCGAGATGATGAAGATGGCATGGCGATGAAGAACATGGGTGAAGCTTGAAGAAGAAAACCTTGAGAAGATGGAGAAGGCAAGGAGGACATGGCTATGGAGATTGAAAGTTCGGCCACGAGGACTTCATAAAATAGCCTTAGGATTTAAGAATTTGTAGAACTTGTAAACAATGAACATGCTTGTAATAAATCTTTGTAACTTGTAAATTGAACAAATGAAAGGAAAACATCCTAAGCGATTCGGATTCTATGGATTTGACAATTTGTAATTTGAAATCTTGAATAATATACCATGAATTGAATTCCAGTTTTATCCTTCAATCTTGAATGTTATCACAAGGTTTCCTTTCTTTCTAAGTAGGAAATTGTATCTCAAGGAATCAAACACGGATGAATCTATCTACTTTATCATGAATCAAGATTTTGAGAATGTTTGAAATACCTTAATGCTAAGATGAATCAAAACATTACCACACAACTTGAATAAATAGTATTTGAATGGTGTAGAACTTGCAAATTCTAAATAGCTTTCTTAGAATCCAAGTTGGACTTAAAAATGGTGAACTTTGAATGCCTCTTGAATTCGAATGAAATTTGATCATTGAATGATAATATTTCTCTTGCACCCTAAATCTCTTGCCATAGTATTTGTAAGAACAAATTTCTTTTACAATAAACTTCCATAGAACAAATGGCATTATTCCATCCTCACTTTGAAATTCTAAACGAAACCAGAATAAAGTTATTCTGAAACTTGAGTTAAAATAACCTTCGAACTTCCTTTTGAATTTGAGTTAGAAATGCCCACCATTCTAAACAAAGCGACAAAGCCAGCAGTAGCACTTTTAAAATCCAAACCTTGCCAGCGATGCCTTTGAGGCGATATTTATCCCGATTCTCAATCAACCTCCCATTGGTAGATAAAACATCAACAAAATGTGCATATGAGAAACTTTAATCATAAACCAACGGATGATTTTGCTCCCACTTTTAATCGTCAAGCGGAACACACGAGGACGCATTCGAGAATTACCAGGTCATTCACATCCCCGAATCCGTGCATCTTTTTTTTCAATGAAACCCGCAGAGATGATGGATACGCAGACGAGCGTCGAGTGTACAACCTTAAAGTTCGGCGAGGAAATCACAAGTGACCAAGAAACTCGATCTTGAATGAATACAAGAGCCCTTATATTAATTGTCAACATAACTAAATTTCATATTCTTTGAAAAGCTTGACAAATGAGCCACACGAATTTTATAAATTTAAACGGAGGGTAAATTTTGGGGTGCGACGGTATTCAGTCAAGATCATCTGCCATCTTGCTATTCTTCCGGAGAGAGCTGGTTTCTCAAAGATGTATTTTATCGGATCCATCTTGAAATCAACAAGGTAGTGTGAGTCAACATATCTTGTCTTAGTCGGTGAGCTGAGCCAAAGCGTTGCAATTTTTCTCATTGTGAGTATCTTGTTTCACAGATCGGTAAACTTTTGCTAAGGTAGTATATTGCATGCTCTTTTCGACCTGACTTGTCATGTTGCCCCAACACACACCCCATTGAATTCCTAACACATCAAGTACATGATAAGAGGTCTTCCTTCGATGGCATCAGGATAGGAGGATTTTGTAGGTACTCCTTGATTTTGTCAAAAGCGATCTGGTAATCGTCGTTCCATTCCACCACTTGATCTTTCTTTAGTAACTTGAAGATTGGCTCATAAGTAGCAGTAACCTTTACCTTACCATGACAACAAACCCTAGGAGTTTCTGGACTGACTCAAGGTGCACTTGTTGGATTAAGTCTCAACCCGTACTTCAACCTATCAAACAATTTACGTAGATGATCAAGATGTTCTTCCTCGATCGTGATCGAGCTATCATGTCGTCGGCGTAGACCTCATCTCGTGATGAATCATGTCATGAAATAACGTCACCATAACGCACGATAAGTGGCGCTGCGTTCTTTAGTCGAGCGGCATAACCTTGTAGCGAAAGTGCCCCATGTAACGAAGTAGTCTTCTCCATGTCTTGAGAGCCATTTTGATCTAATTGTAACCAGAAACCATCCATGAAGGAGAAAACCTTATCTTTGGCGGTGTTGTCAACAAAACATCAATGTGAGGAAGTGGAAAATCGTCTTTCGGACTCGCTTTATTCATATCTCTATAATCCACACACATTCGTACTTTACCATCCTTCTTAGATACGGGTACCACATTTGCAACCCATCGTGGATAAAAGTGACTAAGAAACGCGTTGAAGCTCGCTTCATAACTTCCGGCTTTAATTTTCTTTGACATCTCGGGGCGCATCGACGAACCTTCCATTTCACGGAAGAAAACCTTCTTTGTTGTAGAATCGATGTACCACAATGTCAATGTCCAAACCAGGCATGTCTTCGTATGACCAAGCAAAAACCTCAATATAGTCTTGATCTCTTTTCTGTCTTCATCAGTACCCAAATTCACAGCCTCAACTGTCTCTTCGTGTGGCTGTATAACTCGCTCTTCTTGCTGTAGCAATTTGACAAGTTCTCCTAGCACTTCACAATCTTCCTCACCTTCGTCTTCGGCTTGGTAGATCGGATTATCGAAGTCATATTTAGCAATAGCATAGTTGTTATCAACGAGATTCGGAGTGATTCTGCAGTGTATCACGTGGGTGTGTGTAAGAAACACATTGCTTTTTGAAGGGGTGATAAAGTAAAAGAAAGAAAGCAACAATTTATGCAAAAGTCCAACGATTTTATTGAATGAAAATATGCAAATGACAGATAATAACCCTCACAAACGAGCCACGATGCCCCGGGCAAGGCACTAGGCTTTAGAGTTCATTGTTCAAAACATAGAAAATACGAAAAGCAAAATAAAACAAGAGCAATTACTCCTGTCTAAAGGAGATTGGTATAGCGTCTTGATCTTCCAATTCTTTGAGTCCGTTGTCGGAGTTGGGAAGATCCATTGCCGATGTCAAGTCGTTGTCGTCGTCTTCTATAACATGGATTCCACTCAGGCGATGCGGAAAGAAAGTTGGCCGGGACGTTCGCGGCGTATCATTTCGACCTTTGATGGTGAAGCCTAAACCGGTCTTGTCGGTTGAAAGGAAGATTGGGGGCTGACCCCAAATAGTACTACCTCCTTCTTCAATGCATTGAGCATCCTTTGAGGCCATCCTAGACGAAACTTGCGGCAAGAGTGACGGGAGAGTCAGCAGGCATGACTACGGGATTGTTTCAAAAGCTTGAAGGAGTCTCAAAAATTCACCTTCTATCTCGAGATATCGAATGATGTAGATGGTGACCATATATTCTTCTTCACCACATCTTAACAACCTTCCCTTTCACCGGTATTTCACGATGCAAGGTAGAGGTAATACCCGCTCCATGTATCCAAGGGCCCAAGTAGGCAAGAGTAGGTCGGACGGATGTCCATGACAAAGAAAGTAGAGTCAAAGTCGGAACCGACTTTTGAACAGAATGAGCTCTCCAAGTAATGTTCGCTTAGAACCATCAAAGCTCACAATTATATCACGGGTTTCAACCAATCCTTCAATATCAAGTCGATCAAAAGTAGACTTTGGTAGAATATTCGAGCGAACCGTATCCACCAAAACATGAGATAATGTAACGACCTTGCATTCAATAGAGATGTGCAAGGCTTTGTTGTTTCTTTCCAGGAGTTAAATCGAGAGAGAAGCCTAGGCCGTTGTTGGCAGCCAGAGCTAGCAATACAAACTTCAAATTGGTCCGTGGTAGTGTCTTGCGGTACATGAGCATTCTTTAAACTTCACCAAGGCATGAGCCTCGTGAGCACAAGAGCGAGCAAGCATGGAGATCTTGGGCCGAGTCTCGTCCAATTGTTCCACAACATTGTAGTCACTCTTCTTGATAATCTTTAATTTCCTCCATTTCTTGTTTGAGGTGTCTTCATAACTTCATTTGGTACTTGGTGCAGGATTAGTCACCGGTTCTTTCCTCTAGCTTGGGGAATGAGTTGAATAATTTGAATCGGTGGAGTCGTAGTGTCTTTGGGAGGAGAGATATCTGAGAGAATACCCTTAGGTTCAGTCACTTTACTTGATCCGGTGATATTGTCAATGTCAGGAATGGTAGCTTCAACTGTAAGGTCCTCAATGGTCAGAGGGTCTTGCTTGACACCATCAGCTCCATAATTCCAAGGAATAGCTTTGTCAGAGGAATATGGAACTAGTCTGGGATAAGTAATGATGAGAGGCGCCACTCTAGCCATAGGATCGGCAGAGGAAATCCTTATTGTGTTAACATCAGCATAGTCTTCGGAAATCGTCACCCATCCGGTTACCTTAACATCTTCATAGGAATCTTGTAACTTTCGGAACAATGTACTTCACCATGTAATCATACTTTCACGTGGCTGCCCAAGGTATCCCATACAAATGGTACAACTTCATTCACATCTTGATCTTGACTTCTTGGACATGTCTTCACACTCTCCACGGGTGGTTTCAAGAATAGTATTTCACGGTTGTCCATCATGCTGAACACGTCTTCTCAACCAAGCATAACCATCAGTGTGATGGACACCACGACAATTCTGGGCATCACAGGACAACTGCCGGCAAATTCTTCTTATCATCGGAGGAATGGTCAAGTCATCTATGTTGAACACGTAGGCATCTTCACCAACAACATTGGAACTTTTGTCATGGTTAGGCATAGGCGCATTGATCATATTCGAGTCTCGGGGAGGATCAAACTCAATCTTAGCTTCAATCATATCCAGAATCTTGTTCTTCAAGGCCCAACAATCATCGTTATGTCCGGGCTATTGGAATGGTAAGCACACTTAGCATTGAAATTGTATTCGAGAGGAAGTGTTGACACTTCGAGGAGGATCCTCAAGGTTATCGATTCTGCTTTCAACATGTGTTGCAAGGCTTGCGACAATGGCATGTTGATTCGTAAACTGTCTTCGGCGCGCTCTATGTTGTCTCGCGAGGTTGTCTTGATGTAGGATCGAGATCCAACCCCCACAGTTGCGCGGTCGGTCTTGGCTCGGCTTTTCTGACCGTACACAACATTAGTTTCTTTCTTACCACCAAAAGATCTTTTCGCGGCATTTGAAGATGACTCTACCTGAATCTTCCCACTCTTGATACCAGCTCAATACGCTCGCCTGTAAGTATCAGCTCGATGAATCCGACTGAAGAGTTTCCAATCAGATGATTGAAGAATGGGCCTGTCAGTGTTCCCATAAACATATCAACCAACTCCCTATTGGACAAGGATGGTTGAACTCTGCCTGCTAGATCTCTCCATTTTGAGCGTACTCTTTGAATTTCTCATCACGACCCATAGACATGCTCAGTAGTTGCATGAGTGGTGTCAATTCAGCATTGTACTCATCTTTATGTAGAGGCATCCGCTAAGTCACTCCAAGTAAAATCGGTCATTTGGTGATAATACCACTCCAACGAGTTCGGACAAACTCTCTTGAAAATAATGCATCCATAACTTTACGTCATCGGTGTGAGGTTGATCTTCGGACATAGGACTTCAAATGTAGCTTTGGGCAAGACATGCCATCATACGGCAAAAGTAGGAACTTTGAACTTGGGAGGGATCACAACACGGGAACAAGGCTCGGATCATCAAAATTGATCCACGACATTTCAGATTTTCCACAGCATTCAGCGTTCTTCAAGTTGCTTGTACTTGTTATCTTCATTAGATCTTGGTCATGATCATCTTGATCCTCTCTCTTTCTCGGGATCCATGGCTGCCAGCCATCACCCTTGTCACTCCTCATTCTTGATACTTCCTTTCGAGAGCTCTATCCGGATGACTACTTTAGGACCACCTTTGTAACGTCTCGCCCATGTTGAGAAGACCAACAACCTTCCTTCCTGTTGATGAGCTTCTTGGTCTTCTTGGCCTTGGACCAAGGTGAACATCTCTTGGCGGCATTCGAGCTTGAAGATCTTTGATCTGTTCAAGAGCCATTTACTCGCTAAAATAAATAGCGAGAGAATGAGAAAATCAATCTTCATTGTACTGTGATGCAATGTTATGCTATGATATGCAATGTTTATCTGAATGCAATGCAATGTTTTCAAGGACCTTAGAGATTTAAATTTGTTAAACAAGCAATGAACAAACATTTATTAGTACTCTTTTATTCTTTTTCTTTTAAGTACAAGAGATAGTTCAAAATAATAAAAGAAAAGCATAAAAATCCTAAAGCTCTAAGTCTCCATGGTAGCTTCCTCTTGGTTGAGGTAGGCTGATGCTTCGCTTTCGTGAAGTAGCTTGGTCAACTCTAGCACTTCTTCTCACTTGCATAGCACGAGCTTCAAAGGTATCCTCTTCTTCTTTAAGCTGAATCCAAGATCTCTTCAAGTCTTCCAAATCGGTGGGCATATCGAGATGGAGAAATGATAGTAGGTCGCACCTATAGCTGGTTCCATAATTATGGTAAAAGCAGGCATGAATGGCATCATGAGGTTTTGAGCTCGAGCTCTCACCCATTTGAGGTAAGGTTCCCAAGGAATGGAGTTACGTGCCCCAAAGTCTTGTATCGTCTTCTTTACCATGCCCAAGCGTGTATAAACCTTAAATCAGTAATTCGGAGATCATGGTTGTAGTCGAACACAATGTCTTGGAGAAGCATATCATGGACCATCTCTTGAGCAAAACCAAAGACGTAGAGCTAGAGAAGGGTTGTAAGTAATACCTCCCTTATACCAAGGTGGTACATTAGGAATTCTCCACAACGCTAATGAATGTGAAATCCTTTTGAGAGAAAAGACTCCAGCGGATATCGAATGAGAGAGTGACATTAGTCTTTGAGACCACTTCAATCTTTGTTCGTTCTTCAAAGCGATGGAGGAAGGTGAAATAAACCACCTGGAAAGTAACGGTATGCAACACATGAGAGTTCCTTATCTTTTAGTAGTAGTGTGGAGAGAATGTAGAATGTCTCCAAGCAAGGTAGGCCTTTGGATTATGAGTAAGAAACAACTTGATGGTTGACATCTATGAATTGATCGAGTTAGAATAGAACCAAACCATAGATTAGCAAGGCCTAGCGTCTTCAAGCATGGAAAATCATAACTTTTAGGAATTCTCGGGCTTTTAATTAGGAACTTAGCAAGCAAACCCTTAACTCCACTGGTTTCCCAATTAGCTTGATGTCGGCGCTTTAGGTGTAATCTTGATGCAATGTCTTCGTACCTAGGAACCTTTTCTAGACCGGTGAATGGCATTTGATCAAGAATAGGTATCCCAAGTAGCTTAGAGAACTCTTCCAAGGTAGGAACTAGCGATAATCCGGAATGTAAAGCAATGGTGTTTCGGATCAAAGAACCTGAAATAGGACATGCATCATATCTTCTTCAAAAGGAGATAACCAAGTCAGGAATAACCATGTCTTTTGATGAGCCGAGCATGATCGAGAATCTACGAAACCAATTCTTTGAGTGAGAAGGTATACCCATGAAGTTGATTCGGATAGTCTTTTAGAAGCCATAATCCTACAAAAAGTAGCAAAGATAAATCCCTAGGTCCTTGAAATAGTTAGAAATGATATGCAATGCAAATGATGTCATAATGTCATGTTTGGCACACACAAACAATTCACACAATGAGACTAGGTTTAAGGCTTGCATGAAGTATAGGTGATTACCCCACCAAAAGTTTGAGTTGGTTCATCCTGTCCTATAATAGTAACCGGGTTCTAGGAATCTCACATCGTCGATCTTTCTCGTAGGCGTTTATTTCAATCGACTACCAGTGGTCGACCGAAAATATCCCAAAAGTCTGATCTCAATGAGCGTAGCATCGAGTATCAACCAACCTTAGTCTGCACCAAAGTCGGCCATCTCACTACCTTCTAATGGCCAAAATGGGTCAATTAAGGTTCTAAAAGTTTAGTTAGCGCTTGATGACACCATGCAGAAGCCAAATACTATCCTCAACTTGGGAATGAAGAGTCAGGACATCCAAAGTGTCACGCTAACGTAGCCATCATGTTGACCATTTCGATATACGTCTAACGATCACACGATTTATTGCTACGTACCTAAAAGGAAACTCGAATACGGGTGTAGGATCGCCCACAAATATAATACCCAAGCAGCCCTTAAAGATAAAGCAAGAAAATCAAATAGAAAGCAGTAAAGGTGATCTAAAAATCCTTAAGGCATTATCTCTTTAGGGTGTCTCCAGTCGCCAGTTACATGTCTGTGAACCGACTTTGAGAATTTTGTATCCAAATGTGCGGATAGCAAGAGTCGCCACCGACTTTTCTTTTATCAATTAAGGGAAGGTAAAAGTACGAAAAAGACCTTGTTAGATTGAGTAAGGGAGAAGGTTATGAAAAGGGAAGGTATTATCACTTTCCATCCGTAGTTTTCACTGGGCTCTTAGTTGCTCTTAGATCACTTTTAAAAATGTGCTTCGTGTGTTTGACAAAATGTTTTGAAAAGGCATTTCGCTTTGACTTTGTAATGATTCATGTAGGAATGTATACAAAGTGTTCGAAATGTTTCATTTTGAAAAGAGTTTGAACTTTGACAAAAGTGTGAGGTGTGAAAAGTATTTTGGATAGAGCAAGTAACTAAAAGTCTTATTACCTACTCGAATTGGTGTTTTGTATTGTTTTACGTTCCTTTAGAATAGCGCTATCCATACCATTAGTTTGGTAGGTAACCTATTCGTTGGATGTAAGGACATTCGAAGGGACATCGGATGGTCATAGAAAGCAACTTGTAGGAAGTATCCAGCACATTTGAAGGGACTATCATTATTTTCGTGGCGACAATCGAGGGTAAAGATCATGTATTCGTAGGCGACATCTTGGGTCTATGATCTTTGTATCGAAGGGACTATGATGATTTATTTTTGAAGGCAATGGTGCTAGAATACCTCTACGTTCGAGGGACTTGACCATTTGAATTCGTAAAGGCAACGAGAGAGAATTACCCTAAGGGGTGCATGTGTGAAAGAGTGGGTTGATTCAGATATATGTTATCTTGGAAATTAGAGTGAGCTATGTTGATTTTAATCTTGCCATACACCTAATTACTAGCAATTATAGGTGCGGAAATTAAAATGGAAAGGTAAAGTTGGAATGATAAATCCTACGCTATTACATGGCTTTGGGGCAGATACATAATTGAAAAGTGCGGAAAATAAAAGCCCTAATTAAACTATTACATCCCATAAGCAATTACATAATTGGAAAAAATAAACAATAAAAGAAAATGTCCAAAACGAGATAACGTGAAAAGATGAAAATGGAAATACGAGGAAATTGAATAAGAGGAAAATGTTAGTAAAACAATAATTTTGAATGAGAAAAATGCTTCATGCTGAAATAACATTAATATGCTAAAATAATTTTCGATTTTTGGAGTTAATTTAATAATTAAAAATCAATTAAAAGTGATTTAAATGATAAATTAACAATTAAATTAAATATGCATGCAAAAATAATGTTTTTAATTTTATAAATTAAATAAACATTTTCTGGAAATAATGCAAAATATTTTTGGTGTTTTAAATGCATGATAAAATTATTAAAGAAAAATTAAATTAACATGGAAATATTAAAGAAAATAAGAAAATAGAAAAAATTGCAAAACATGTAAAATCACTTTGCCATGGTGGGAATCGAACTCGGGACCTTGCTTCACAACCCGCCTTTACCAACCGGAGTGCACGTGTTTAGAAACCGAATCGAATGGATTGTAAGCGGTGTCGCTCTCTAATTACCGAAATCACGCCAAGCTTCATCTTCTTCGTTTGAATTTTGAAAACATAGCGTCGACCTCGGGACGCTATAGTCCCACATTTTCAAAATCTCATACACATAATATAAATTAATTGTGAGTACATGAATCGATTGCAAATTGAATTCTAAACACGATGGTGGTGGTCTTTTGGTCCAATTTATCCGTTTTAAAGAAACCTAATTCGACCGAAAACCCTAGCAATGGTGATTCGTGTTCTAGGCCATGAAAACTCAATCAAACCACCCAAAGCTTGCAAACTTCGTTCTAATCACAAAACAACAACAAAACATGTTAAAATGCATGAATAATGGAAATCGATTTTGAGAAAAACATGAACAAACCAAATTCGGTTTCGTGATTCTTGATGCTTTTGGACAATGTAAAGGTGCGAATGCTTCCCGATGACAAGGAACGTGTTTCGATCCTCAAAATCAATTGAAACAAAGTGGAACTAGCTGCAAGTACCTTGAAGGACACGTTTTTTGAGCTAGGTTAGGGTTCCTCCAAACAATTTTTTGTTCTAATTCATGTGATATGCATTGTATATTTATAATGGATGAATATTGAGTGATTAGAGGAACAAATAATCATCAATCAATGAGATTATTTGATTTTGTACAAAATCAAATCTTATATTTTAATCAATTTTCATCAATTCTTTGCCAAATTAAATCAAATTTCGAAATTTGCCGCTTCCTTGGGTTGCTTGGATCTCAAGGATGAGAGAAAAATCAATTTTGCAATTAATTTTGATTTTATACCTTATTTTTGAATTTAATTTGTATTTAAATGAATAAAATCCAAATTAAATAGAAAAATAAAATTAAAATTCGTGGCATTGGGCTTGGATGTTCCAAATTGTATAAGTAACAAGTTTGGCTGAAGAAAAACTAGGCCATTTGCAAATGTTTTGATTTATACAAGTATTCTCTTTGTGCACTTCTTCAAAATTGCCCAACTTGTGAATGGTGTATCTTGCTCAATTTTCCACATTTTGAGTGTTCTTGGACTTTTGGAAAGCTCTAAGAGTCCTCTAACCAACCTCTTTGGTTTAATCTCAATTGGAGTTTTCATGCTCAATATATCTTCAAAACAAAATGTTGATTTTTGTTGACTTTAAAAGGACTCGTAATGTTTTGATCCATACTTTCCAAATGAAGCATTTTTGAACATTCTTGTGAGACATGAAGTTGTAGAAATTGAATTTCCTTCAAAACAAGAGGTGGTGGAAAATGTAGAAAGTATGAAGAAGTTATCTACCAAAGTTTGGTTGACTTTTCACTAAGAAACCCTAATTTAGAAAGTTTGACTTTTGAGCAAATCTTGAGTTTTCTTGATGAATCATGATCAACCCTTGATCAAATGATGAATGTAACTTCAAAATGAGGATGTTGACCAAAAATTATGAAGTTTGGTGTATGTTGACCACAGTTGACTTTTTGTCCAATACAACTGATTTTCAACCATCTGAGCAATTGTCTGAGCAAACTTGACTTGTGAGGCTTGAAGCTTGACATGGAGAATCTTTGAAGCATATGAGGAGGCATGATGACCATTGGAGATGTTGGAAGTCCATCTGGATCTAAGAATTGCCAAACCCTAGTTTGGGTTGATTGTCTAGGAGAGGGTTTGACTGATCAACCCTTGAGAAATCCTTGAGTATGGATGTATGAAATATCTTGAGAAGATGGAGGGCAAATTTTGGGGTATGACACTCATCTCAATTAAAATCCAACAAACTAACGCATATTCGGTTTTCTAGTAGCTGTTTTAGAATAGACGGAAGTCAATTCAGGACCGTGTCGTTTTCCGCAATTTTAGAATTAAATATGACAAATAATTTTAAAACCGTGATAATAAAGAGGTGATCTATTCACCCCCCCCTCTTTATCACTTTCCACACCGTCTAAGAAGTGGTATCAGAGCACCAGTTCGCTGGTGCTTTGTGGCTACTTCAAATATTGATGATAAAAAATTATGAAGTTTGACTGCATGTTGACTACAATTGACTTTTTGTCAAATACAGCTGATTTTTAACCATCTGAGCAATTGGATGAGCAATTTTGACTTGTAAGGCTTGAAACTTGACATGATGATCCCTTGAGATATATGGTGAGGTATGATGACCACTTAGAGCACTGGAAATCCATCTTGACTTGAGATATGCAAAATCCTAGTTTAGATTGACTGCTTAGGAGAGGGTTTGTCTGATCAACCCTTGTGAAATCCTTGAGATTGTCTTGAGAAGTAGGAGGGAAAATTTTGGGGTATAACACATGCACTTATAGATCATCATCTTCAATACTCCAAAAGACAGATGTCCAGACATGTGGTATGACATCACACAGAACAACTCTAACACAACACAAGAGATAGACAAAACAGATGTTTCCATTACTCCCGATGTCTCACAAAACCACAACTCCCCCTCAAGGAAAAATCTAAATTAGGATAAAACAACCTAACATTAGGATTTTCCCAGAGCTCTAACAAACAGGATGTTAGAACATCTAGTAAGACATCCTGCACATAACCACATCAATAGTAGTAGAAGCACCAAATACGAATGACATACAATCATGCTCCCCCAAAATAGTTGCATACAACAAATAACCAGAACAACTACACATCCCTTAGTAGTAACATAGTCCTACCAACATGCTTATTAACATGTCAAGACATGTGTCATATCATCGGACAAACATAAACACTAACACTTTACTCCCTTTATAGGAAAAAATAGAGTAAATGTAAAAGAAAAATTGGAAGCACACATATTACATAAGAAATAACATAGATGGAAGCACAAACATTATAAACTAGCAATAAACAAAATACAAGTTGAAATAAACACATAAATTATTAGGAATTACACCACAATAGCACAAAGTTCCTAGTGGTATCCGAGTATAGAGCCTCTTCCAACTTCCAAGGATCGTTGTTGACTTACATCTTTGGTTTCTCGCTAAAACAAGATCGTAAAATGAACCAAGGTTTTAAGAAGTCATTCATCAACATTAGTGTTCAAGATAGTTAACAGTTGCTCCATAGCATTTTCGAAATCCAAAGGATCTTCGCCAAAGGATGCTAACTCTTTAACTTATTCACATCGAAATCTAAATACATATCTCTTGGTGTTTCTTCTTCAAATCCATCACTCTAACCTAAAATGTTTACGAAGAAAAATTCTCTAAATTCTTTGGAAATTTTAATGAAAAGAAAAAAGAAAATGAGAAGTTTATGAATGCATGAATGCCACAAAGATATAAACATGGTTACACACAAAATAGGTTCAATGGTTTGAAGTCACGAGCATGAGGTCAAGGATAAGAACCAAACGCGGGTAAGTACTATGGGTTTAATCACCTACAAAACATGTTTTAATGATAATACAGGTCTACGCTTCTCTTTGAATATATCGGCGAATAGCTTTAACTCGTGGTCCAATAAGATTTTTCAAGAAAAACTCACCGATCGTAGTCTCGCATGACAACTAATCCAAGTCTA
This sequence comes from Vicia sativa, assembly GCA_021764765.1. Lineage (NCBI taxonomy): Eukaryota > Viridiplantae > Streptophyta > Magnoliopsida > Fabales > Fabaceae > Vicia > Vicia sativa. The sequence continues at coordinate 5,653,966 of CM038795.1, forward strand.
CACCGAATAATTTCGAACTACATCCTAAAAGGCCAGATGGGTTAAGGTTTCTACTGACCACTCACTTACCGGTTCATTGAAAGCAATAATGTCTTCACAATAAACTTGTTAAACAAAATTACCCCCAAGGAAACCTCCACTGAGCGAGGGATCTTAAGTTAACTTATTAAGAACTGAGACTCCTCGTAAGTTAACAGGACTATACCCCCACCTAATTCTTAAGTGTTTCTTAATCCAGGTTAAGATTTTTCCATCACATGAAATCATGAGTAACAAAACAAAACATATAACAAAAACAAAACAAACAAACACAGAATTAAGACTTAACCCTTATTTAGAAACAAAAAAAGTTTGATAATCCCCAGCAGAGTCGCCATTTTTCTGTGCACAATGAAAATTGGAGAACGAGGGAGCCAAATCGGGATTCGGCTCTCCGACTTAAAAATAATTTATTTAAAAGGTCACCACCACCAAACTATATTGTTTCCAAAAAAAAGGAAAAGGGAAAAGCTGAATAACCCTAAAAAAGTATGCAATGCGAGAAATAATGAAACTAAATGTAAAGCAAGGGGACTGAGATTATTTGGGTCCGGGGTTAGGTTACACAAGGGAAGGTGTAACACCCCAATATTACCCAAGGTTTTAAATATGAAAATCAGAGTAAATTAAAATTTCATAAATTTAATACTGAGGCATCACACCTTCAAAAACAACTCACTTTAAACAGTTTGATTTAAAGTACAAGTCTCGGATACATAGCATCGCCAGAAGACATAAATTGATTCAAAAACATCAAAACATCTTCTTTGATAAACTTCCTTAATAAATCATATTTTCATAAAGTATAATTCTATATACAAAAGGAAGAACAACAAAAGAATCAACAACAAGACAACATAAATATTCCCCGAAAAGTGCTACGATCAAGCTTAATAATCACTACTAACAATAGTTATAAACTCCGTCTTCATAACCTGCACGTTACCAATATAAAGGTAACGAAACAAGTAAAGGGTGAGATACTCCAAAACATACAATTAGAGGCATGATAAAATATATATATAGTTTCTAATTATAAAGGGTATAAATTAATAAGTGTAATTCCAACACATAATCAAAACTCACTTACTTCACTCGCCATCCTAATGTGTATAATCTACACTTTATCACCATAACCTCATCGGTATAAACGCCACAACAACACATAAACTTCCATCACCACAAGAATCATCACAAGTTAATATCACAAATCCATACTAAATCATAAACAACAACATCAACAACAACATTAAAGAACTTTAATAACATAAACAACATAAATAAAATCATCACAAATTGGCTAAAGCCCATCATCGCTTGGCATAAAGCCCATCATCACAAACATCATCACAAACATCATCACATCCTATTTGCATTAAGCACTTCATCAAGTTAAATCATCGCAAAACTCATCATTAGCCATCAATTAAAACACAATACCAAAAGACTCCAAAATAAACATAATGGATTCCATGAGACACGACTATATTATGCATGTGGTACCCATCGCTTTGTCGTAATTAGGGACACTGGCATAAAGCCCATCTTCGCCGGCATAAAGCCATCATCGCTCATAAAAGCCTCTTCGCTATGAAATGTATGTGACTCGACAATAAAACAACACAACACAAAAACATCATCATCGCCATCCAAATTGGCATAAAGCCCACATCACCATAATTTATCCAAAACAAGATAAATATATCATCGCATCATAATTGCATTATGCAAACATCACTACTAAATTCACCAAAAGTCATGCATTCACAAACGGAAGCATTTATTAACAACATCAATGTAATCGTCATGTACTAAGACATATATCATCGCATTGCATATTAACAAGTATTCATTAATAAATACACCGTCGCAAACATAATTTTTATCTACACCGCATTATTATCAATTAATTCACCAAATTCTAAAAGCGGAAAACAATCAAAACATCAATAATCGTCACGAAAGCCATTCCTAATGACCAAGATTAATCATAATCACAACGCCGAAAACGGATTGCCCATACGTGCCTTAAATCTACTAAAACACAATCCTATTCAATTTTACCGTAATTTGACTTATTTCGGGTCGTCTCGTAAAAACTCGTAATTTCTAAAAACTAACCTCACCACTACGTTCTACACGTCGAACTTAGCTAGCACGTCAATTTTCGTTGAATTCGAGCAACTTACTTCGTCCGTCGAATTTACCAAAATCGGAAATTCGGAACATAGTCGGGTCCTAAATTTAATCGGCTAACTTATGCCCTAGTTATATTTTACTAACACTAATTATTAGTGTATGGAATTGGGAAAATGAAAGGAAACAGAAACTGAATTGCAATTTATGCAGGAAATTATTCTGCAGAAAACACAAAAACACAACAACCAAAAAAATGGGATTTTGCGTAGCACCCCTCACCACTAGGAGGCCTCCAAAGGGCTAGAGCACGCGCCTTGCATGTGGGAAGGTCGCCTCACTTGAGGTGGGCGCCCTTCACGCATAAACTCCACCATCATCTTCCTGATGCTTGCAATGCACGGTGAAAAAATACGCTTTTCTTATTTTCTTTTATAGTATTTCTTCATTTCCATTTTCACAAATTAATCCTACTAACCATGGTATTATAACATCTATATTCATGTTCCTAACTCAACTCTATCAAGCCATTCCAACAATCACTCAAATAATTCATAAAACTCTACTATCAATTTTTTTTCCAAATCTAACATATATCATCAAACCCTAACTATAATGAAATGGAAGAAATCAAACCCTTACCATGGAAGCTTGATGATTCTTGATGATCCAACAACCCAACCTCAAGCTTTTGCTCAAGATCTTCCTCTTCTTCTTCTTCTCCAAAACCCCTTCATTTCCTCTCTAGTTTCTATTTTGGGTTTTGTGTTCACAATGGAAGGAAAAGGAGAAGAAAATGGTTTTTATAATTTGTTTTCTTACTAGCTTCCAAATTCTCATGCTTGGTTTTGGTATTTTGGAATGGAAGGAAAATGAGGATAAATGGTTCTTATAATGGTATTTTCCTTACTAGTAAGCCAAGGGTGAAAAACCCAATTCTAACAAAAATGCTTCCCACACCCCTTTTCTAATTATATCATTAATTCGATTAATTTAAATAATTTCGGGGAATTAAATATCGGATCCGAACGGAATGTCGCCAGATAAATTAATAGATATATTAATTAATATAAATATTCTCGTCGCAAAGTAAACATCGATCGGTAATTGAAAATATTAATATAATATAATATTAATAAAAATGGTGTTACTGTATGTATTAGCACCCTATGTATCTACTGAGAATCTATAGGATCTTTGTGTGTTTGTATTTTATTCGCTATGCTATTGGGAAAGTTTCTCCTTTGGGATTAAGAAGTTAAGTGGGTAGGAACCAAATTTTGTTTAGTATGATTATGCTCATAAAGATCATTGCAATCTTCGCATACATATCCCTTGTAGGGAATGGGAAATTAGTGGTCTAAGGGTGACTAAGGTTTGGGTGGTTTGAGAGAAAGAAGTATGTTCGCCAAGGGTGATACTTGTGCCTACGTATTCTCAAAAGGAGGTTGAGAACGTGAGAGCAATCGTAGTTCCCACTAATGTGCTAGTGGAAGCAATGTTTTAAGAGGCAACGATAAGTTTCATGTTAATGAAAAATGTATCTAATCTATATCATCACATACATTTAAAATTGAATGTTTGAATCTTTCATTGTAAGAAATGGGTGTTTAACTGAGTGTACAAGTATACCGACAGTTCTTAGAATGAGAAGATGTTTTTGTTTGAGAAAATGTTGAATCTTTCATAGTAAACAATGGCGTTAAATTTAAGTGTACAAGTATTCCACTTACGCTAAGAAAGATGTTTGTTTATGAAAATTCTTGAGTTGAAAATGATGTTATAGATGAGATATTTCTTCCATAGAGATGATTCATGTCTCATCTCCGAGGAGAAATGTTTTGTTTTGTTTGGGGATGATTTTAAAAGCCTGTGTCCTTGTATTTTAAGCCCAATAGAGGATATAGGGACATCGAGGCCCTTGTATTGTGATCCCAAGAGGAGGATTTTGAGGGACATCGAGGGTCTTTGGATGAAGCCCAAAGGAGGCTATAGGATATGGTTGTGCTGGTTTTAAGAGTGATTTCACCAGAAACCATACTCTGGGTTCTATCCTAGCTAAGGAGATTCTTTGTACAATCCCAATAGGAAGCGGTTTGAGATTTCTAGATCTCTTTCTTGTATGAGGCCCAAGAGGAGGCCAACTCAACAAGGAGTTCTTTTGTACAAAGAACAAGAGGAGGCTATGGGAACCTAGTTGGTATACTAGTTGTAATGACATAAACATGAACAAGTATATCTGACAAAGTGTGTGTGTGCATTCATAAGATTTTATGAAGAAAATATATAAACAAGTGTATAAAACAAGCAAATAAAGCTAGTGATACTTGGATATATACAAGGGAGTGGGACTTACACCTTAAGGGAGGCCCACTGGAATAAGAGCAGTTTCACCGAGAATAATGCTCCTCCTAATACCAGTGGAATTTGTGAAAGAAATGTACAACAAGCAGATAAAACAAGTGAACGACGCTAGTAATACTTTAATATGTACAAAGGGGTTGGGACTTACCCCTTAAGGGAGACCCATGATCAATTTGATTTTGAGTTCGAAAGATTTTCAAGAAAGAAACCTAGTTCAGTTTGTATTTTCAAGGAATAAATCGAATCAATCATGGTGTAGGAGGTGTGTAAGTCCATAAAACATTTTTTAATATTTTGAAAGAATTGAAGAGCAAAAATTTATTCACACGAGAGTGTTAAAAATATTAGGTTAAAGAAAATCAAAAAGAAACATTTTAAAAGTATTTGAAAAAACACTTAAAAATTACTACTTTTTAACCTAATAAAAATATATCAAATGAAAATATTTTTTGCGATTTTTTGACATAATCATAAAATAGATGTACTAAATGACAAGTGTGCAAAAAATCATCTCAAAATGAGAAGTTTTGGTTGGTTTTTGAAAATGTTGAAGTTTGTTAAAAAAACTTAAGAAAAATAGTGTTAAAAAATGTTTTGGCCTTGGTGAGTGTTGAACTCAGGACCTTGGGTGGATTGATGAAAAGGTTAGCCTTCGGGCCACGCGTGGCTTGTAAGAACAGTATGCTGTGAAAATTACATGTTAAAACAAGTTCTCAATATGTTTTGAAAAGTTTGAAACAAATAGGAAAAATTCTAGGGTGACGGGATTCAACCCCGGACCTTAGGAAATAAATGACTTAAAGGCGCTCTAATCGGAGTGACTATACATCGGTTTATAAACCGACTTGCTTAATTACATTATAAAATGAATATTTGAATTTTCAAAACCGCCACCATCTTCATCTTCAACCTCCACCTTCATTGATTCTTAACTTCCTCTTTAATGAAATTAAAAGATGTAAACATGAAACTTGCTCATTTTTCACAAGGAATCGATTGGTGGAAGTGAATTTCATTTATTTTTAGCGTAAGATCATTGAATTAGTGGAAAATATATGAACCCTAAATTTAATTCAAACTTAATGAAATCATGTAGGTGCAAGATAAATTTCAATTAATTGAGGGTTAATGATCATTTAGTGTAGAAACAAGATGTCAATTCAATTTTTCATCCGTGATGCATGAATTATGTAGTTCAAAGTTCAGGACTTACCTCTTCAAGTGAGAATCAAATTCTCTCAAGGAGATGTTACATAATGATTTTGATGATCCGATAGCTTCCTTGACCCGAGAGATGTGTTGATGTGCTTAGCTTGCCTAAAACCTTCTTGAACCTACCCAAGTGCAGCTTGATCAAGGTGAGTATGAAGATGATGATGGAGCCACTACAAAAGTGGATTGATGGCTTGGATCTCATCTATATGGTTTATGGATGATGTTTGAATGATTAAAGGGAAAATGCACGAGTAGATTTAAAGTTTGTTAAGGTTCAAAACTTGCACAAGTGGAGTTTTCTTGAGGAAACTGAGTTGTGGCTGATTTTGTGATGGATGGAAGTGATGAAAAACTTACAAATGATGTTTATAATAGGTTTGAAGCATTGGTTTGGTTAGAACTTGCAAGAATTGGAAGTTGGAATTCTTACATTTGATAACTTTGAAACTAGCAACTTAAGAAAGAAGTGAGAAAACGAGTTTGTAGTAGTTTTGGTGTGATTTCAAATGAATCATGGAACTCTATTTATAGTCCAAGAAGTTTGGAGATCAAGGCAAGCAAGAATTAAGATTTTTGCAACTTGGCCTTAAGAGATAAGGAAGGAATCGTTACATTTAATGCACATGATTAAAATGTTAAACTATGGTTAAATCACTCAAGTGTTCTTATCCTTATCAAATTAAGATATTGAGATATTTTGGATGCAATTTGGCTTCTAGAAGAGAATGAGATAGATCTAGCAAAATTGCTTGAAAAACTTTGCAAAATGGCCTAAAATGCAAGTTTTTGGACCTATAATGTCAAATTTCAAAACCCTAGCTCCACAAAATATTTTTTTCATGTTCTTGGACATTTTGGAAAGCTAGAATCAAGATATACAACTTTCATGCTTAAAGTTTTTCTTGATTCAAATTGGATCTTGGTGAAAAATGACCATGAAAATGGTGAAAAAAGTTGTAAAAAACACTTGAAAATTTTTCTAAGTGTTAAGAAAAATTCAAGTTCTGACTTTTTGTTGACTTTTTTCACATTTTTTTATTCTTGATGAAAAATTTTAATAATTTGAAATTCTTTGATGATTGGAAATTTTGAATTTTAAAGTTGACCAGGAAAAGTCAAAGTTTGACTTGTCTGGACAATTGACTTTTTATCTGATAATTCAAATTTTCATTATCAATCAACGATGGTATTAGAGATGTTTTGAACCAAGAAATTAGGTCAATATATTTCATTAGTGATCTTGAGATCATGCTAAAAGCAATTAGGTCATGCATTGAGCCAAAATTCAATGATACACCATCCTCGATCCAAACCCTAATTTGGTTGATTCATGGTTGATCTTGATAAAATGATGGAAATTTGAGGATCAAATGTTGATGATTGATGAAGATAGATCAATCGAGATGAATCGAGATTAAAATCCTAATGATCACATCTTCCATCGATGAATGATTTTGATTCAAAACCCTAATTTGGCTCAAGGAGCAAACACACAAGCTATCTTGTTTTGCAATTTGTTAATGATGTAATGATGCATATGGATGATAAGAGATGGCAACTTCTCAAAAATTGGGGTATGACATTGACCAAGATGGATATCCCTTTATAGAAGAAGGGATAATAAATACACAATCAGTAGGAATAGAATGAAGATTGATAATAGATTTGTTGTTCCACAACTCAAAGTTGTTACTAAAGTATAAAGCTCATATTAACATGGAATGGTGCAATTAAAGTTCATCAATTAAATATTTGTTCAAGTACGTCAACAAAGGATATCATCAAATAACCGCCATTGTGAAGAATCAAGATGGAACATGTATTGAACAACAAAATATTGATGAAATCAAGCGACATTGATCGCAAGTATGTTTCACCGTATGAGGCATCATGGTGGATTTATGCTTCCTAATTCATTGAAGGAAACCAGTAGAAAGACTTCATTTTCATTGTGAAGGTGAAAATTTTGTTTTTCATCGACATTGATCGATACCTCGCTTTTGATAAACCGAGTGTAACCGAGTTGATGTTTACGTCATGGTTTGAAGCTAATCAAAACTATCAAGAAGCACAACACTAACACTACGTTCTTTTGTTTCAAAATTTGTTTATATTAAAAGAAAATAAAGTGGAAACCATGCCAAGGGTTGTCAAGCTAATCTGGGTTCCTCCGACTACGGCGAATTGTATTATCTTAGAATGATGCTAACACATCCGAAAGGTCCACATAGTTATGGCGAAAATTAACACTAGAGGAGACACTTTATCATTCAGCATCATAATTAGAATTTTCAAAGATTTTTCGAACTACAGGCTCAAAGCTCACCAGACTAAATATAAAGTGTATTTCAAAAGAGTTCCAATAATATTAAGCAAGAAATTCTGGATGAAACTGGTGCTTCAATATGTTATTAAGCTTTCATTTTAATTACATTGATTTATCTCTTTAATAACTAATTATGAGTGTTATTTATAAAATAATATTTAATGTTGCATTAATAAGAGAACACCAATTTAGGAATTATGGAAAATAAAATAAATTTTAAAAATTGGTTACGATATACAAATAATTAGTTGAGATATTAAGGGGTTTAAAATTCATTAAAAGAACATAATAGAAAAATATTTATAAAAAAACAAAATTTCCAAAGACATTAAGGGTACTAATATTATATGGAAACAATACAATAAAATATAAGTCAATTATTAAAATGAATACATTTAAAAATAGAGAAAAGAAGCGATGCACGTTTTACACACCAATCATAACCATGTATTAAATTTCACTTTTATTTTTAAAATATTTATTGATATGGAAAATTGTTTAATTTTCAATGATTGTTAAAAAAAAACTTCAACCGACCATGTATAAATATTATTCTCTTAGAAATATATCATAATTATGGAACTTTTTGAAATTAATAAAAATTTAAGTAAATTTGTCTCAATAATGAAATATATATATATATATATATATATATATATATATATATATATATATATATATATATATATATATATATATATATATTATTGATCCATGTACCACAATTTTTTTGTTAATTATTGAAATTTTATTTTTTATTTACATTTTAAAACAAAAAGCAGCATACCACACCAAGACATGCAAATACAGAGGTAATACACTAGTACCGTGACCGTAGAATAATACCAAATCATGAACGCATGTGTTATTATATAAATCACATTTTTACTAAATCAATCACTTTTTGTAATAAAATAATAACAATTGTTCGACTAAATCAATTACTACATCTTTTCTAAACTTTATGTTTACTTAATTATATAAATACTATCAGTTATCGGTTGTCAACAAGCTATGTTTGAGAATGACACATATATATTTTTAAATATAGAGATTCAAACATCATTTTAATAATTTAATTGTAACAGGAACATGGATTTAATGATCAAAATATTAAATTTTAAAGGAACATGAATTTATCGATCAAAATATTAAATATTAATCGGAACATGACATTCTTGACAAAAGTATTGAATATTAATAGGAACATGAAGTTACTAATCAAAATATTAAATATTAACTGAACCCAAGTTACTAATTAAAATATTGAATATTAACGGGAACATGAAGTTAGTGATCAAAATATTGAATATTAATGAGATTATAAATTACTGATAAAAATATTAAATATTAAGGGAAACATGAAGTTATTGATTAAAATATTGAATATTAACGGGAATATGAAGTTACTGATCAAAATATTGAATATTAACGATAACACAAAGTTCTTATCAAAATATTGAATATTAACTAGATTATGAAGTCATTGATCAAAATATTAAATATCAACGGGAACATGAAGTTCTGATCAAAATATAGAACATTAATTTAACATGAGATCGATCAAATTATGAATATTAACTAAACATAAAATTATTTGTCAAAATATTAAATATTAATATAACAACTTTACTATTGGTTTAATATGTTATTAAGCTTTCATTTTAATTACATTGATTTATCTCTTTAACAACTAATTATGAGTGTTATTTATAAAATAATATTTAATGTTGCATTAATAAGAAAACCAATTTAGGAATTATGAAAAATAAAATCAATTTTAAAAATTGGTTACAATATACAAATAATTAGTTGATATATTAAGGGATGAAAATTCATTAAAAGAACGTATTAGAAAAATATTTAAAAAAACAAAATTTTCAAAGACATTAAGGGTACCAAATATTATAAGTGGAAACAATACAATAAAAATATAAGTCAATTATTAAAAGGAATACATTTAAAATAGAGAAAAGAACGATGTACGTTTACACACCAATTATAATCATGTATTCAATTTCACTTTTATTTTAAAATATTTATTGACATGGAAAATTGTTTAATTTCCATTGGTTGGTGTAAAAAAACTTCACACCGACAATGTATAAATATTATTCTCTTAAAAATATATAATAATTATTGAATTTTTTGAAATTAATAAAAATTTAAGTAAATTTGTCTCATTTGAAATTTGTAAATATATATATATATATATATATATATATATATATATATATATATATATATATATATATATATATATATATATATATATATATATATATATATATATATATATATATGTATTATTGATCCATGTATGACAATGTTTTGGTTAATTATTGAAATTTTAGTTTTTTTTTTATTTATTTTAAAACAAAGTGTGTGCATACCACACCAATACACGGCAAACACATGTAATATAAGCATCACGAATAACAATACCAAAACTGTAACGCATGTAATTATATGAATCACATTTTTACTAAATCAATCACTTTTTGTAATAAAATAATAACATTTGTTCGACTAAATCAATTACTACATCTTTTCTAAACTTTATGTTTACTTAATTATATTATATCGGTTATTGGTTGTCAACAAGCTATATTTGAGAATGACACGTATATTTTTTTAAATATAGAGATTCAAACATCATTTCAATAATTTAATTGTAACGGAACATGGATTTAATGATCAAAATATTAAATTTTTAAGGAACATGAATTTATCGATCAAAATATTAAATATTAATCTGAACATGACATTATCGATCAAAATATTAAATATTAATAGGAACACAAGTTACTAATCAAAATATTAAATATTAACGGAACCTAAAGTTACTAATTAAAATATTGAATATTAAGGAACATAAGTTAGTGATCAAAATATTAAATATTAATGATTATAAATTATCGATAAAAATATTAAATATTAAGGGAAACATGAAATTAATGATTAAAATATTGAATATTAACAGAATATGAATTATCGATCAAAATATTGAATATTAACGATAGCACAAACTTGTTCATCAAAATATTGAATATTAATGAAATGAAGTTGGTGATCAAAATATTAAATATCAATCGGAATAATGAAGTTATTGATCAAAATATAGAACATTAATGGTAACATAAGATCGATCAAATTATTGAATATTAATTTAATATGAAATTATTGGTCAAATATTGAATATTAATATAATAACTTTACTATTGGTTTAAATATTTTTACAACAATTCCAAAACATAAATAATATTTATATAAAAATATATATTATTCATTCAATTTTTTAGATATCGAAGAATTATAGACATCGATTTATTATCCCTTTTCAAAAATTATTTTATTTTAATTATATTTTTAGAACAAATGCGATCATACTAGTACACGCGAATGCAGGTATCCCACAAGTAGTCTTAATGGTTTAATGTTATTCCACTTCACAATAAAACTCTACTACTTAATATTTTAAAATATTGTCCTTATGTTTATTGAGATCTCATGATTAATTGTTACACTTAATATTTCATTAAACGAACTAACTATTTTAGTGACTTTCTTATTTTGAAAAATAAATATAATAAAGAAATGTGTTTATTATTCTATCTTCACATCTCCTCTATCTATTATATCTCGAATGAAAGATGATGCCTAAGTATGTGTTTGGATCATGTGTAGGTCTAGCTCATTAGCTTGTTCAATAGTACCATTGTCATCACAATAGAGATCAACGAAACCACAATACTATGGACTATGTAGAGTTCAAATGAACTTTGATCCAAACAACTTTTTTTGCATTAAAGGAAACAAAACACTTATTTTGCTTTAGAATCAACATTGTATTCAACTTTGAACTTTTCAAGCTTATAACGCCACCATTTCGTAAAACATAACCAAATTTGAGCAATATGTCATCTACGTATATTAGGATGACGATCATACTCCCACTAACCTTCTAGACGTTACTATTTTGATCCATGAAGTAATACATCCCTTGATGAGTTACTGAGATAACTATATCTCTCAAGTAAGTTGGTGATGTATCATCTTTGTAATACATTGGTCTTGTTCTACTTGAACATGTTGTTTTTAGAACTACTTGTGTGTCCTGCTCTAGTTTCTACATAGGTGTATCACTACTTTTGTGATTCTTGAATTTATTCAAGCTATACTTTCCTCCCACTCATTTCTTTGAAAATAAAGTCATTTTCTAATAAAACTCAAGATAGCGACAAAATGAACTGGTCTTCTAGCCGATTTAGTAATATTTTGTCTAGATTTTTAACATCCGATGGTGTCATAGAAGAAATAGACCATCTATGTATTGTCGACCAACCGTTAAATCAATCTTAAGGTTATTTTTAATCACCTTGTAAAACAATTAAACTTAAAAAGAAACAACTTCTACAAAATACAATTTGTCTCACCTGTAATCATTGTAAGTTGGCCTATTTTTAATTTTAATCTAGATTTTACTTTTTTATGAAATTTGTTCTTCCTCCTTAATCCATTTCCAACCTCCAATTTATCTTACCTTTAAATTTCATCTTCACCTTCGTACTTTTTTCACTTTCACAAATAATTCATGAAAACCCGTGTCCATGACTTCTAAATTTAATAAGTGAAGCATTATAAATATAATACACTTGTTAGTCCACAAAACACCATGCACTCTGTGTTGCTTTGGTATATAGCCACGCTGGCTTGCCTCCAAAACAATGCTTGCTTTGCTTTGAAATATGCCACGCAAGCTAGCCGCCAAAAACCATGCATGCATTGAAACTTAATTCTATTTTTTTTTTTTCACACTAACTGTCAGCTAGTATATGAATGTGTCTATAAATTGCTCCATGCAAGAATGAATTAATGCAACATAAAACAAAGCTCTCATAACAAACAACTTCATCTGGTTTTCTTTCGATCCAACAATGGTTTCCGTTAAACTCGCTACTTTGGTTGTCTTTTTTCCACATTAGGTACGTAATTTATCCCAATATATACTATGCATTTCCATTTATGTGTATGTTGTCCCAATTTTAGTTGACTTGGCAAATTGCAGCTATATTTCTAACAAAGAACGCCGGAGCAGTACAGTGTAATGGGGCTTGTTCTCCATTTGAGATGCCACCATGGCTTCACAGACTGTCGATGTATCCCTATTGGTCTGTTTGTTGGTTATTGCAGATATCCATCTGGATTATTATCGAATACGGTTGATAAACACTCTAACTTATGAATCTGATGCCGATTGTGTGAAAAAGGAAGTGGAAATATTGCGGTCATTATCCTAATCCAGATATTGAATATGGATGGTGTTTTGCCTCTAAATCTGAAGCAGAAGAGGTTTTCTCTAAGATTACCCCAAAAGACTTCTTGAAGAATGTTGCCGATGATTAATTGTGATATCCCAAAAAAACATCATGCAAACAAGACATGATGCCCTTATCTGGTACTTTAAATAAACTATCTTTGTTTCCAACTTAGAGTTGGATTTCTAAGATACCCATCACAATTCCAATAAATGTTATATCTGCATGGTTTGAGGGTTGTAATATATGCAGTTGCTTTTCAAGTTATAAATATTATGACTTTAAATATATCTCTATATATCACCATTTATAAAACGAAAGACTTAAATTTTGGTTGCTCTTTCTATAAAATTAGGCCACTAAATCATTAGTTTTAATTATGAATTTCCAAATTTTAAAAGGTAGAATGTAACATCACGTTTTTCAATCTCTTGCAAATCGTTGTATGATAATTTCTTTCTAATTAGAACAAACGACTAGATCGGCAGATGTAATTTTGATTATCGTAATTACCTTCAATTAGAACAAACAACTAGATTGACAAATGTAATTTTGATTACTCACTACCAAATGCAATTAGTAAAAGCATTGGAACCCAAATGCTCTTGTTAACCTAACAATAAGCTTTTTTCAAATTTGAGTCTTGTTACCCCTATCAAGAAGCATTTGTCAAATTTTAGCTCAAGCTTAGTTTAAATTTCATTTCACATAAACTCCAAAGTTTATTGACTTTTTACTAAGAACTAATTTAAAAGTTTGATTTTCGAAATAATCTTGAAATAATTAATCACGATCAACTGATCAAACGATGAATGAATTTCAAAATGAGGATATTAATAAAAATTAAAAAGCTTTGATCGTAAAATATGATTATTGAATACAACTGATTTTCAAAATCCGAGCGATCATTAAACTGACTTCATAGGCGTCAATTCGATAAGAATCTTTGAAGCATACGAGATATACGATATGAGATGTTTGAAGTTCATCTGATCTAAGAATTGCTAAACCTTAGTTCGTTGATTGTTTGCGACGTTTGATTGATCAACCCTAGAATTTAAGATTAATGTATTTAAATATCTTGGTAAGATGGAAGGAATTAAAAGATAACTCATCTCAATTAAAATCCAAAAAACTAACGACGTTCTAGTTTTCTAGAATTTCGTAATAATAAGTAATTGTAGACCGTAAAATTCATAATTTTAAATTAAATACGATAAATAATTTTTAAATTGATAATAAAGGTGATCAATTCACCCCTATATATCATTTCACATATCTAATATATATATATATATATATATTTATATATATTATTATATATATATATATAAATTATAATATCGATGTTACCATAATTGAATTTTTGTCAAATACTGATTTTTTAAATCATAGTATAATTGATGATAATTTGACTCATACCGAACTTCTGATAATGATGATCCCTGAGATATATAGTATGATGACCACTTGTAGCAATCGAAATCCATCTTGACTCGAGATATGCAAAATCTAGTTTAGATTGATCACAGAGAGGTTTTCTAATCAACCCATAAATCTCAATCCTCTTTTAGTTAGAATAAAATTTTGGGAATAAATCAACTTATGTATCATCATCTTCAATACTCCAAAAGATGATGTAACGTATATACATCACACTGAACAACCTAACACAACACAAGAGATAGACATAAATGTTTCCATTACCAGATGTCTCAAAACCACTACTCCCTCATCAAAAATCAAATTAGGATAAAACACTATTAGGATTTTCCCATACTTAAAATTTGATGTTAAATATCCGGTAATATCGATATAACCACATATAAATATTAAATAAACACTAATGACATACAATCATGCTCAAAATAGTTGATACAATAATAATGATCAACTACTCCCTTAAGTAATCATATCTACCAAATGTTTATTAACATCAAGGAAACCAAGTAGAAGACTTCATTTTTATGAAGGTGAAAAATTTTGTTTTTCAATGACATTGATCATATTACCTCAGTTTTGATAAACCGAGGTAATGAAAGATGTTACGATGGTTTCAAGCTAATCAAACTATCAAGGATAAAAATTAATATACGCTTCTTTGTTTCAAATTATTATATTAAAAAGAAAATAAAGTGAAACCATGTCAAAAGGGTTGTCATAATCTCGTTCTGGATCTAACGAATTGTATTATATTAGAATGATGCTAACACATCGAAGTCCACATAGTTATTATTAAAATTAACACAGAGGAGACACTTTATCATTCAAAGATTATAATAGGAATTTTCAAAGATTTTCAGAAACAGTGCTCAAATCATTACTAAATATAAAGTGTATTTCAAAAATCTCCAATAATATTATAAAAATTTGATGAATTGGTTTAATATGTTATTAAGCTTTCATTTTTAATTACATTGATTTATCTCTTTAATAACTAATTATGAGTGTTATTTATAAAATAATATTTAATGTTGCATTAATAAGAGAACACCAATTTAGAATTATGGAAAATAAAATAAATTTTAAAAATTGGTTAATATACAAATAATTAGTTGATATATTAAGGGATTAAAATTCATTAAAAGAACGTAATAGAAAAATATTTATAAAACAAAATTTCCAAAGACATTAAGGGTACCAAATATTATATGGAAACAATACAATAAAAATATAAGTCAATTATTAAAATGAATACATTTAAAAAATAGAGAAAAGAAGCGATGTACTTTTACACACCAATCATAATCATGTATTAATTTCACTTTTATTTTAAAATATTTATTGATATGGAAAATTGTTTAATTTCCAATGATTGATTGTGTAAAAAACTTCAACCGACAATGTATAAATATTATTCTCTTAAAATATATAATAATTATGGAACTTTTGAAATTAATAAAAATTTAAGTAAATGTTGTCTCAATGGTGAAATTTAATATATATATATATATATATATATATATATATATATATATATATATATATATATATATATATATATATATATATATATATATATATATATATATATATATATATATATATATATATATATATACTTTTTTGTTAATTATTGAAATTTTATTTTTTATTTACACTTTAAAAACAAAGCAGTATACCACACCAATAGACGTACAAATACGAGGTAATACACAGATCAAAGTACAGATGTAGTAACAATACCAAATGCAGAACACATAAAAGTTATATAAATCACATTTTTACTAAATCAATCACTTTTGTAATAAAATAATAACAATTGTTCGACTAAATCAATTACTACATCTTTTCTAAACTTTATGTTTACTTAATTATATTATATCTGTTATTTATGTCAACAAGCTATATTTGAGAATACACGTATATTTTTAAATATAGAGATTCAAACATCATTTCAATAATTTAATTGTAACATGAACATGGATTTAATGATCAAAATATTAAATTTTTAAGGAACATGAATTTTAATCAAAATATTAAATAATCTTAATACTGACATTCATTGATCAAAATATTAAATATTAATAGGAACATGAAGTTACTAATCAAAATATTAAATATTAACTTAACCTAAAAGTTACTAATTAAAATATTGAATATTAACGAAACATGAAGTTAGTGATCAAAATATTAAATATTAACGAGATTATAAATTATCGATAAAAATATTAAATATTAAGGAAACATGAAATTATGATTAAAATATTGAATATTAACGAATATAAGTTATCAACAAATATGGAATATTAATGACAACACAACTTTTTCATCAAAATATTGAATTAATATTAAGAAATCATGGAGTTGGTGATCAAAATATTAAATATCAACGGAACATGAAGTTATTGATCAAAATATAGAACATTAATGGTAACATGAAATCTTGATCAAATTATTGAATATTATCTAACACGAAATTATTGGTCAAAATATTGAATATTAATATAACAACTTTACTATTGGTTTAAATATTTTTACAACAATTCCAAAACATAAATAATATTTATATAAAAATATATATTATTCATTCAATTTTTTTTAGATATCAAGAATTTAGACATCGATTTATTATCCCTTTCAAAAATTATTTTATTTTAATTATATTTTTAGAACAACAAATGCAAGATTACATACAAGTACACGCTATGAATGCAGGTATCCACTAGTAGTCTTAATGGTTTAATGTTATTCCACTTCACAATAAAACTCTACTACTTAATATTTTAAAATATTGTTCTTATGTTTATTGAGATCTCACGATTAATTAAGTTACACTTAATATTTCATTAAATTAACTAACTATTTTAGTGACTTTCTTATTTGAAAAATAAATATAATAAAGAAATGTGTTTTATTATTCTATCTTCACATCTCCCTATCTATTATATCTCGAATGAGTGATAATGCCTAAGTACTGGATCATGTGTAGGCCCAGGCTCATTACGTTCAATAGTACCATTGTCATCACAAGAGATCAATAACCACAATACTATGGACTATGTAGAGTTCAAAATGAACTCTCGATCCAAACAACTTTTTGCATTAAAGGAAACAAAACACTTCGGTTTTAGAATCAACATCAGATTCAACTTTGAACTTTTCAACTTATAACGCCACCATTTCGTAAAACACATAACTAAATTTGAGCAATATGTCATCTACGATATTATTGGGATGACGATCATACTCCCACTAACCTTCTCAGACGCAGGCTATTTTGATCCATGAGAATACATCCCTCGATGAGTTACGAGATAACTATATCTCAAGTAAGTTGATGTATCATCTTGAATACATTGGTCTTGTTCTACTTGAATATGTTGTTTTTAGAACTACTTGTGTCCTGCTCTAGTTTTTACTGGTGTATCACTACTTTTGTGATTCTTGAATTTATTCAAGCTATACTTTCTCCCACTCATTTCTTTAAAAATAAAGTCATTTTCTAATAAAACTCAAAGATAGCGACAAAATGAATTGGTCTTCTGATTTAGTTATTTTGTCTAGATTTTTAACAGTCCTGTGTCATGTGTTAAATAGACCAGGATCTATGTATTGTCGATCGAACCGGTAAATCAATCCATGAAATGCTTTAATCACTTGTTAAAAACAATTAAACTTAAAAAGAAAACACTACAAAATACAATTTGTCTCACCTGTAATCATTGTAAGTTGGCCTATTTTTAATTTTAATCTAGATTTTACTTTTTATGAAATTTGTTCTTTCCTTAATCCATTTCAACCTCCAATTTATCTTACCTTTAAATTTCATCTTCACTCGTATTTTTTTCACTTTCACAAATAATTCATGAAAACCCGTGTCCATGACTTCTAAATTTAATAAGTGAAGCATTATAAATATAATACACTTGTTAGTCCACAAAACACCATGCACTCTGTGTTGCTTTGGTATATAGCCACGCTGGCTTGCCTCCAAAACAATGCTTGCTTTGCTTTGAAATATGCCACGCAAGCTAGCCGCCAAAAACCATGCATGCATTGAAACTTAATTTATTTTTTTTTCACACTAACTGTCAGCTAGTATATGAATGTGTCTATAAATTGCTCCATGCAAGAATGAATTAATGCAACATAAAACAAAGCTCTCATAACAAACAACTTCATCTGGTTTTCTTTCGATCCAACAATGGTTTCCGTTAAACTCGCTACTTTGGTTGTCTTGTTTTCCACATTAGGTACGTAATTTATCCCAATATATACTATGCATTTCCATTTATGTTGTATGTTGACTTGGCAAATTGCAGCTATATTTCTAACAAAGAACGCCGGAGCAGTAGAGTGTAATGGGGTTTGTTCTCCATTTGAGAGGCCACCATGTCGCTCCAGAGACTGTCGATGTATCCCTATTGGTCTGTTTGTTGGTTATTGCAGATATCCATCTGACTTGTATTGAAGACGGTTGATAAACACCTAACTTATGTAATCTGATGCCGATTGTGAGAGGAAGGAAAGTGGGAAATATTGCGGTCATTATCCTAATCCAGATATTGAATATGGATGGTGTTTTGCCTCTAAATCTGAAGCAGAAGAGGTTTTCTCTAAGATTACCCCAAAAGACTTCTTGAAGAATGTTGCCGATGATTAATTGTGATATCCCAAAAAAACATCATGCAAACAAGACATGATGCCCTCATACTTTAAATAAACTATCTTTGTTTCAACTTAGGAGTTGGATTTCTAAGATACCCATCACAATTCCAATAAATGTTATATCTGCATGGTTTGAGGGTTGTAATATATGCAGTTGCTTTTCAAGTTATAAATATTATGACTTTAAATATATCTATATATATCACCATTTGTAAAACGAAATACTTAAATTTTGGTTGCTCTTTCTCTAAAATTAGGCCACTAAATCATTAGTTTTAATTATGAATTTCCAAACTTAAAAGGTAGAATGTAACATCACCTTTTTCTAGTCAAATTCATTTTAATTTTGATTATCAACTTTTTTTATTTATTTTGCGTTTATTTATCATCCTTTAGTCCTAAAATATAATAAGGTTCCTTCTTGAGTTTTTGTTTCTCCCTCATCTTATAAATTGTGTTCTGTTTAAACTCAGTCTGGTATGTATAAACCATTTTAAGAAATCCTTCATTTTCCAAAAATAAAACTGCAAACGTTAGTATTGCCAATATTTACAATCCCTTGCAAATCGTTGTATGATAATTTCTTCTGATTAGAACAAACGACTAGATTGACAGATGTAATTTTGATTAGCATGATAATTTCTTTCTAATTAGAACAAACGACTAGATTGACAGATGTAATTTTGATTATCGTAATTACCGAAATGCAAGGAACAAAGGCATATGGAATCCCAGATGCTCTTGTTACCCTACCAATAAGCATTTTTCAAATTTGAGCTCTTGTTACCCTACTAATAAGCATTTGTCAAATTTTAGCTCAAGTTTAGTTTAAATTTTCGTTTCACATAAACTCCAAATATTCATGTAAGACATATGTGGTTTCTTACCACTCCATATCGCATATGATGTCTTCACAATGTGAGGGTTATTACTTGTCATTCGCATATTATCATTTAATAAATCATTGGACTTTTGCATTCAAATATTGGCCTCTCGCCTTATTTTACTTTATCACCTTTTTAAAAGCTACGTTTCTTACACTTAATAAAAATGTGCAGATCCATATTCACTCGATCCCATCAATAACAACTCATATTACAACATGACTTGACGGCTGCGAGGAAGATCGCTAGTTTCAGAGAACTTGCCGCATAATTACAACAAGAGGAAGGGCTATACACCGCATGAAGTTGTTCATCGAGGTCAGAATCTGGTAATCACTAAAAATAGAAAGAAATCAAGATAGC